>JABUQX010028117.1:0-7500 GCA_015478945.1 Trachelipus rathkii
TAAATATACAATATATAATTATTAACTATATAATATTATATATACTATCTTATATATATAAAGTATATAATATTATATATAATAAATATAATATATATATCATATATATAAAATAAGTACATGAAAACATACCCTATTTATGCCTAGATAGTAATGTTAATCTATATATATACCAGCAACTTTATACCACTAACATTTTACACACACAAGCAACGCATGCATGCTAAAACACTGGAATACATGGAGGCTTGCTTTTTTGTATGGAAGCAGCAACCTTAGTTTTTCAAAAAAAGTTGCCAATTAATGTTTTATACGCTGAACTCGTTCCTTTTTTCACTTATTTGTCAAGATATAAATAACGACCTTACACAATATTAAACAGTGGATTCAGCATAGGCTATTAAGGTTCCCACGCGATTTTGGCCCATTTTTGGTGCACTAAATTAGTTTACCCGCGGGAATGGCTTAATTGTATCTCATCCAAGATTCCATGAAACCTGCAGGAAAGGTTTAAATGAGTTTTTAAACTATACAAAACATCTTAGTTTAACCTCAAGAATGAAGAACAGTTTATGACATACCTAACATTTGACCCACTCAGGATTCATTTTAACTTTCTTCTACAGTATTATAATTTTGATCAAGTTTCATGAAATTAGTTTGGTGCAATTTAGCGGACACTTTAATATATATAATATATATATATATATATTATATAATATATATATATATTAATTATAATATATATATAATATAACTATATATATAATTATACTATATATATATATATATATATAGTAATATATTAATCGTAAACTCTTATTAGCCTCGATATCCGGGCAGTCCTGTTTAAATATATCATATATAATATATATATATTATTATATATATATATATATAATATACTATAATATATATATCAATTTTATATATATATATATATATATATCTATATATATACCGTACTATTATATATATATATTATACTGATATATATATTATACTATATATATTATATATATTATATACTATATATATATATATATATATTACTATATATATAATATATAATCACTTAAGACATAAATTACAGAGTCCTTCTTCTTAATAACTCAGACCCTATGGTTACAAAAACACAATTACATAAAAAACCACTTTAAGAAACTTAACTGAAATAACAAATTACTAATATAACAACTGAAGTTTACGTTTATGGAACGCAGCTTTCTCTGATGTCCTTCACTAAATCTGAACTTTTCTACAAACGAACTAACAATTTACAAAATACCAAAAAAACAGCTTAAAAGGTTACACGAAAACATTATGATGACGTCCCGTTCTCTTCTCTTGTCACTTATTATCTAATACTTAAGGGATGCACCTCCTATCTTTTATGAATTCTTTTGGGGTGATACAAATCAATTGAAAAAACCTTCGGACAAATAAAATTAATTTCTTGTGGATATGAAAAACACTGATTCCAACACTCTGACTTTAACGTTTTATCTTTGGACCGAAATAAAAAATATGTTCCAATCCCAATCCATAACATATTCTTCATAGGTCATATGTCCAAAAACTGCACTGCTTTGATTTTCCTCTTCTGACTTCTCCCTTGTCTGGTCCGATTCTGATTTCCCAGGACCTTTAACGTTTCTACCTGAATATGCTCACTGCACATATCACAATTGGATATGTGATAAGATACACCTCGCCATAGCTCTCTTTAGTTGGTATTATCTGAGAGACTAAGATGACGTGAAGAATCTTAGGGATACATAACACGATCAATTAATGTTTATATCAATTGTTTAAGCATAAACTTACAGTCCACAAAAGAGGTGGAGAACTCGGCACTACCACTTTAACTATTTTCCAAATCAGGACGGAGAAGTGTTCATGTCAGTCTCCAGGAAACTGAATAGTGCTTCTTCAGTTTTCTTTATAAATTTGGGATTACGCTAATTTCACCGAAAGTTGTGAAACTACTAAAATTAATTTCTTGTTGACACGAACTTGGGGTCCACCAATAGACTGGAAAAGCCCTGGAGACGACCTACTTAAACATTATACTTATTTCTTAATCATAAGGGATGGATAAGAGTAACTAACTGGAGGAGCTGATTTTTTTGACGTTGGCTTACAGATACTACTTTTAATTAGTTACACACTGAGTTCCTGTTTGGGTACCATTAATAGGAGTCCAGAAAGGTATGTGCTCATTGTACTCTGACTTTCACAACAAACGCGGTGTGATAGGCAGTAAATCGTGATTATTTTAGAAGAACGATTGACTTTATTGAGAAGAAGACCTCAGTATAATGCAACATATACATCCATCGACATACTACTCTCCACTAAGTAACCTGCAAAAGTGGAAGAACTCTGCGGCTTCGATATAAAACTCCAGTGTACACCTGTAGCACATGATGGGCTTACGCTTCCTCCCACTACTGGCTCCAAAACATTTGTCGATGACATATTCATTTCCAACAACTGAAAACACCATTTTGTGCCATGCATATGTGTTGCACAGCAGCTAATAAAGTTTGAACACTAGAAATGGGCAATCGAATGTAAGCAACTAGGAAATCAGACAGATTTACTCTCAGTATTTCATTTCTTTCAATACATATCACCTTCAGACTAATCCATCTTTCAATCACTCTTTTCTGGCCCTTCTGTTTTCCCCTTCTCCTCTGGTATCCACTGTGTCCACACACTCGACAACGGTCGACTCACACCACACACCTCCTATATATAATATATAATATACTATAATAATGATATATAAATATTATATAACTAACTATATACCTATATACTATAGTATTAGGGATGTACTGGACACCAAGCTTGCCGCACTGACGACCCTGCCGATTTGTTTAGACAGTTCGGTCGGCCGATACTAACCGGATGAACTTTCTACTTTTTCAAGATTCTAACTTAGAACAAAATTTCAGCACACTGAGACATTTGTCACTTACGTCTACTCAGTTACTTGATTAGTCATACAACAAATAATAATGACGACAAATTGACTATATTACTCATACACTGGCATCAGAAGAAAATGCATACTCTTTCGACTTTAAATATGAAATACATCTAGTAATATCTACCTTCCCATAGTCACATGACTTGGGGATGTTTCTTCTTATTCTATGTTTTTTTTTTGAAACTTTTTTTTACTTTTTTTGAAATTTTTTAGACCTTAAACGCTTTTTAAACTTATTTTATAAAATTAGTAAATAAGGTACGAACCGTACATAACTAAATAATCTAAATGCAGTGCATTATTTCATTTAGTTTTACTAACGTTATATAAATTATAGTATACTGTACACTATATGTACTGAGTACCTAACTTTAGATGTTCTTATTTACAAAATGATCTTTGAAACTACAAGTTGATCGGATTTAACTTATTATATAGATTCAAATATACCTTATTATACATTGACGGTGGTAGCTACAATAATTATTAATTTAGAGAAAAAAATTTGCCTAAAAATTCAAAAAAATAAGAAAACATAAAACAAAATACAAAAAGTATATATTTTTATAAAATACAAAAAAATTGCGTACAACAAAATTCCTAATCAGTTTGATTTTATAATCATTTTAGATTTTGTCTTTTGTGCAACCCTGCTCTAGGACACCTACGACCTGGGTAATATACTAACTTTGTACACGGTATTATATGATTATTATATTTATTATATTACTTATATATTTAATTTCTAAAAACTCAATATCAGCGTTTATTTTAACATTATATCTTTGTTGCTTTTCAGCCCTCCTAAATGTATTTCGTCTACCAGAAGACATTTCTGAGTATTATCCTGAAATACAAATAAACACTACTTGATTTAATACAGTACAAAGCTTCGTCCGTACACTTCGGCTTGACATTTTCAAGGAATAGTGTTTATGTTTTTTATAACTTTAATCAATATGATATCTCATGAAACTTTATTTACAACTTAATACAAAAAAAAAACATACAAAAAATTACTAATTTTAAAGTTAGAAAAGTTAACCTACTAAAATGACCTTTTTTTTATTTAAATTTTAAAATATTGACATTTCATATATTTTTAGTTATTACTGTTCAACGGATAGTTATGTTTAAAAGACTCCCCGAGGCGTACATTTATGAGACAATCTTCTGGCCCGACTATGAGGAGAAGCCCTCTTTTATGCTGTTACTCAGGACTTTTTGTGGTGTTTTCCCTTAATAGCTTTGAATACTTTTACCGCTTATACCTTATTCGCGACATTCTCATGTTTGAGTAAATTCGTTGTGTACTCCAATATACAGAGACACTATAGTAAGCAACACTTTTAAATACATTTATTCGCCAATACTATCAATGACAATGAAAAAGAGTAACTCTTAGTTAATTATAAAACAGAAATATTTAGCAGCAGAAAAACAAGGAAGAAAAACGAAACTTACAACTTAAGTTTGAAAGAACATATAAAAGCAAAAGACGGAAAAGCTTATCATTACATCTTAACTATGAAGCCCGACTTGAACCTAGCTCGTGCTCTCTTACTCGTGCGAAGCGCTTTCGACTGGTGAGAGTAGTAACGTTGTGTACACCGATCATGTTGCTGAAACGTCCGCGATGTACAGCCGCTTATACTGGACATACACAACGAACATACCCCTCAACACTGAAATGTCGCAGCAATACAAGTACTAAGCCGAGTAACAATATGTTCAACATATCTTAAGGACACTGAAAGCCAAAATAAGACTGCCTGATCAACAGCATAAAAAGGGCTTCTCCAATCATATCATCACAAGAAACTGATGTTTATGAATTACGCCGTCGGGAATCATTACTCTAAGGAACAATAATTTCAAAAATAACACATAAATATAATAAAATATCCAATTTTTTATAACATTTTTTAAATAACCAAAAGTCAACGTAGGTAGGTTAACTTTTCTAACTTGTTAAAAATTTTTGTTATTTTTGTCTTTTTTGTTATTTAGTTTAACACTTAGAAGTGGATATATCACAAATTATCACATCGTCATGTTGCCCTTCAGCTACATGGGCAAAGGAAAATGACCGAATACGCGTGGTTAAACTGGGTTATTAACATCATACGTTTATATTTATTCCAGGATAATACTAGAACTGAACAATTCTCTGTGACAGAAATCAATTTACGGACGGCTTGACAACAAAGCAACAAACATCACTATATTACTTACTTTACTTATTATTATAAGTACGATGCCTGTTCCAATTCCCTAAATATTTTCTTCTGACTTATTCACTTTATTTCCTTAATACTCCCCGCCTAGACAGAATAATTTGCAGCATACGAAAGTATGTGGCACGTAATTTATTATTTGTGATCTCGACATCGCTGACCTCGTTCATCCGTAAGGCACCTGGTATATATCTCTTGAGTTATCTTGTAGGATATGCCTAACACGTATGAATGAATTATTTTAACACTAGAGTTGAAAAACAAACAACTTAAACATTACAAATACGGACCTTTACGATTTTAGCATTCACTATTTATATTTTAACTTAAGGGACAATAATTGCAACACTTAGTTACACTGCTGGTTTTAACGAAACCGTTTTATGTATTCAGCCTCAGCTATTTTCAGTTCTTTGGCTTCACCATACGAGGTAGTTGTAAACATTATTAACCACTGATTTTGTAACTAATCAGTACAGTGTTTGTCTTATGTTAGTGAATAACATGTTCGTATATTATACTGGGTTTACACAGCTGTGCTGGATAGTGGCCCTTATCTGTATAATTGGTCTATTACGTAAGTGTAACAAAGTATCATGCGACGTACACGTCAGCACCTCGGGACACTGCAAACTGGTACCATCCGGCATGGTGATTTAAACAGAACAGAAGTATCCTTAGTAACCGAAGCAAGGAAGAAAAATTTTCTTGTTTGTGGTATAGTTAAGTGGTGATTTTTTGACGTTACTTGTAGATTTACATGTGGTTTAACTACATGCTGCATAGGCCACTTTTTACATTTACGCACATTTGACAGGCTTTAAAATAAAACAATTTAAATGCTTCAGAGATATTGTTCGTACTGTGTTTTTTTATAGAGTTTCTCGATGGTTTTGTTTATTATTTTTTCCTCCGTTAAATTTAAAGGGTAGTTACAGTTGACATCAGGTTCTGTTTACATTCTTTAACTTTCAAGCTAATCAACAGATGATTCCCAACTCCGACGCACACATTTACAACGCCCTATATACTGAGTGTTTTTTAACCAGTTGCACATTCTATATAAACTTCTGGGGAGTAGGAATTGCTGTTAAGTTATGAATACGAGTACCCATTTTTCAGATGTGTCTTGACTGTATTCGCGGCACTAAAACGTCCATCCACTAACTAATTTTGACTTAAACAACTAAACACAGACTTACACCAATAAACGTTCACGACTTGTCCCCTTACACGTTACACTTATACATAATGAAACTGCTAAAATCTAAAACCTAACTAACTCTATTTGTACATTTTACATTTTTTTTTAAACTCTAAGTGGTTACAAAAATACATTCTTCAATTGTATATTATCACTCTGACAGAGTCCTCGAGAGCATTTGAGAGCCAGTTTCAGTGGCGACTCTAATTGATATTTACTGAGTCATTTTTTTCTGCACTACTTGGGTCTTTGCAATTAATTCTCTAGATCTTAGTGATGGCGAAATTAATTGGAATACTCGAGTAACGACAAACTAATTTACGGGACACTTGACAGATTAAAATTTAATTATATGCATCACCTATATATACTTAGAAAACAACAGGACTCGGATGTTGAAAATTTATCTATAGCCTATTCATTCACTTTATATTATTTTGACGTGTTCATTTTATATCTATTGACTGACTATGGCACTGAAATACTGGAACATTACCACTCTAAATCACGCACACACACTTCACAGAGACAACGTAACGTGACACTGGACAAACTAACATATATTTAAAACGTAGGAGTGTCCAGCATCATTTTCTGAGCACGTAAGAGAGTGATTTATTGTGAGTATCTGAAATCTTCAACATTATTTAACGCTCGTTACTGAGAGATACGTATTCATCTCGATCATTATTACTTATGACATTAATCCTATTAACAGACAGATTACCTTCTACTAAGTCACTCATAAGCTAGCTACAGAAGAATCACAGAATACTTTAACTAACAACACTTATATAGCAAACAATGTTTAATAATTTATATAATATCATTTATAGATCTCAACTTCTCCTACTAGGCATACATCGAATTTATTTTTGACGTACTTGACAATGTGTGGGTAGGAAAATAAGTTGCTTTTCTATGGTTGTGGAGTTAATGACGTGATCTCTTACATACCACTCGGACACCGTAACCCGCTTCTGACAACGCTTTTTCCTGAAAAAAACTTTTTTAAACTTTGAAGACCCAGTAGAACCTTTATATATATATATTTCCTATTT
>JABUQX010028117.1:12500-32500 GCA_015478945.1 Trachelipus rathkii
TGGAGAGAGAAAGTGTAAGAAAGTGTAAAAATGTTAATATCTAGTAGCTCTTTGCGAACTTTGTACAAAAACCGTTCCAAATTTGGACTTTTTTCCTTCCTTAACCGACACCGAGTACGAAGGATGAAGAAGATTCAACTTTGGCTTTTTCACCTTATTCACTACTTGTTTTCTTCTCTTACCCCATTCTTTAACTCTGACTTTATTACACATTACTATATTAATATTTATAATATATTATAATACTAGTATATAAATAATATATATATATAATATTACTATATATATATATTAATATACTACTACTATTATAATATATATAGATATAATATACTATATATATATATATTATATTTAATATACATATATATATAATATACTATGATATACTATATATATTATATATTATATACTATATATATATACTATATATATAGTATATATAATATATATACTACTACTATATATACTATATAATACTATATATAATATACAGCAGCACCCGTGCCACTTTTGTCCTGTTTGTGTGAACTCATACGGAACTGCGAACTTGGAGCCAGAGAACAAAGATGACAGGCCCGTATCAAGGGAGGAGGTACACGCTCACCCATTGCACTCACTCACGCCAGCTGTCGGAGCATACACTCAACCACCACACACGGCGCAATGCACAGCACTGCATGAACATCTCAAAGCCTCCATTTGGGCCCACCACAAACACAACTACCGAGCGAATACAACAGAGGAACTCTATCTGTCTTTTTCTTTCCAACTTCCTATGCTAACAATTCACTACTTTTTGAAACTGAGTTTCTTTTTATGTGGCATGTTGGAAATGGAAATTTTATTTAATTTAGAATATACGAGATATACTTAGAATCTCATCTAGAATCTTAGACTGAACAGATACTATTATAACTTTGTAAACTTACATATACTATAAATATATATATATATATATATACTATATATTATATACTATATATAATATATACTATATAATTATACTAATATATATATATATATTATATATATAATATATACTATATATAGTATATATATATTATAAACTATATCGAATACGTGGCAAATATAACAGGGTATACACTATGTTATATTTAAACATCACGCAGGCACCGCCAACTGCCGAACGGGTCCAAGGATTCTACTCGTTTCAAGAAGTCTGACAACAATTATGATGAAAGCTCTCCACAAATTTTTCTGAGTTTTTTAATTATAAATTTGATTAGACCCTATGCTTTCTGATATAAATATACGTGTCATTAGTTAGTAAGAAAGTCGAAGTAGTGTAAGAGACATTTTAACCGTCGGTTAAGGATTGAAATTTTTTCTGTATATAATATTGTGGACTACGTTAGATGACCCGCGTTTACATATTGTTCACTAGTTTACAGGTGACCGCGATCTACTACTATTTTGCCCATCTGGTGATTTTACTATATATATTTAAAGAACAGAAATGGCATTCAGGCAGACTTAGCCAACAAATGATAAGAGGGAGACTAATGTAATCTCTCGAGTTGAATGAAGGAAATATTGCCGATAGAGATGGACAAAGACAAGAAGAGTCAGGGGGGGCAGAGATGAAGTGCCTATAACCCAGGGGGGCCAGTTGCCTCCGCCAGGGGTTCCTCCAGCACCAGGTCTTCTTGATCTAGACATAGTCGGGCACAATCCTTATAACACTCTTCTTAGGCAGCCACCCCAAGGAATTAGAGAGGAAGAAATTTCAAGGAGGGACAGTATTCCGCAGTTCTTTCAGAAGACCGCCACTTTAGATAGCACTTTAAACCTTCAATTAAAACCGACTACTACACAACCTGCTGTTAGGAAGATGACTCGTGTGAATTGGGGGGGTAGTGTAAACCATCATACCCCAAATCCAAATGGAAGTGGGAAGGTACAGACAATACCCACACTACTCAGACGGGGTCAGAGGACCAGCCAGTGAATCTTAACACCAGTCTGGGGACCAACACTCTTCCCCACTGCGTGGGCACAACCGTGGCTCCACCAGAGCAAACGTTAAGTGCCCTATCCGGAGGGACCAGAAGGAACATACGCCCCCCAAACGCCACCAGGCAAAGCAGTTTTTAACTTATGGTGGCCCACCATCGGAAACCACCTCTCCATCGTTTTACACTTATAATGGTACTTCCACCTGGAACCACACCCTATGGCCCTAACCCACGCCTTACTCCCTACCCCCGAGCGTGCCTGGATACTCCTTACACTGGTTATCTCATAGTGGAGTTTCCTTGTATCCGTCTAACCTATTCTCAAACTTGCCTTTCCACGAGGTGCCGGAAGGATGAACATTACTTTGTGTAAGAACCTTGACACGACCAGATGTGGCAGGCATTCCGACTATGACCGATTTTACTAACACGCCTGATGACGAAAGCTTAATGCGTTAGGTTGCACTTATAACTGACGAGCCAAAACATTACCTTGCTAAATCTGCCTGATCATCCGATTTAGACAACACGCGAAAGCGCGATGCCTACATCTTTTAAAGATTCGAGCTTTTCAGACTGTTCTAACAACAATTACGACAGACTTCTTATTCTCACACTTAAAGACTTTTCCTACAGCCAGAGATCAGTACACCCTGTTTTCGATCTCTGGCTTACAGTTCATTCGATACACAAACGACGAAAGAAAGATTTCGGATCTTTACAAGGACTTTATTCTGGAACTTAAAACAATAACCTCTGGAGACTATCAAAGTCAATTACAATGACTCAACCACAGAGGCAATAGTGTTTACACTCTAAGCAGATAACACCATCATGGTTAACGCCAAACTTTACCAGATGTATCCGAGAGGACGAGGATGGTGACAAAGGTTAAAAGACGAAACACTACTCCACGGATCTGATGCAGACTGACGTCTAACCTGAAATTGTTAGAAAACGCTGTGCTCACAATTTCTAAAGGAGCTTTATTAACAGACTGCCCCTAAATGCAAACGGAGTTGAACCCACCAACACATTTTTTGGCCAAAGAGGACGCCTGACTAGATGGAACAGACCGATTTGAATACAACACATTTGTATAGGAAAAATTACTTGGAGTCCTGTCCACACACCGAGGTACTGAAGATAGGAAAACTGGACGGAGGTGCAGACCAGTTAAACTTTCGACAAGCACAACGAGACGGCAGGTGAAACCCAGCTACATACCTTTCGAAGAAGAGACGAAGACGGTGAGGTCTGAGCATACGTCCCACCGGACAAGACGACGGACACATCCGTTAAAGAACTGAACTGAACAAGAACCTGAAAAGGAACACCGCACTTTTTGTTTTTCTTGCGAGGGCCGTAAAGCATTCTTCACGAGCGCTGTCGATTGGAGTTAAACTGCCGTGTCCAGTAGAACATAATCACACACGACGGGGTTTCCTCAACCTAACTGCACACGAACCCCCTCCATGAGGCCTGCCTCCAGGGAGAAGCACCCAAACTGCTCCACCCCACTCAATACCGTAAAATTGAGTATGGAGAAAGGTGTGAAGGCTAAGAGACAAGGGCGTTTCAGTACCAGACTAAGAGACGGGCCCCGGAAACCTTCTCCAGGAGAAAGGAAGACAATATAGGCCCCCAAGATGGGAAGGAAGGAGAACAAAAGTCATGTGCTTGACAACCAATTACAGAGACCCCTGAGGTGTTGAAGACACGAAGAACGACGGAAGATAGACACCCTTTGACGAGAGACACCTCCCACTCCAGATGACAATAGACTAGAAGGCAAACATTTTTCGGCACAGAGGCAAAGACACGGAGAGGTAGGAAGAAAAAATTTATATACGGATGTATTTACAGCAGACGAAAGAGATGAACACACGTAGCTAGTACACTTTTTTCAGGAAACGTGCGAACGAGCCTTTTAACACGTTTCGGCGACCCATTTTTATACCAATGTTACTTACCGTCTTCTCTTCTCCCTACCTCACGTGTTCTCTCCACTTCCTCCTCCCCTCCCTCTTCCGACCTGTCACTTCACACCAACCTCATGCCCAACAGTACCTCTATCCACCTCTGTTGTTTTTTTTCCTCCGGGCTTACCAATTATTTCTCCATTTTTTTGTCTTTGATACTTACATAAAACTACTGCGCTCCTCTTATATCGTCTGCCACATCAAAAATCCTTCTTCTGTTTTCCTTCATATCCCATCCACTCAGTTCCTTTGCTAGCTTCTACAGCCACCTCCTACCTTGCCCTCTCTCATTCCCTCCCTTCATTTCTTGCTTCCAACCGGT
Source organism: Trachelipus rathkii (assembly GCA_015478945.1). NCBI lineage: Eukaryota > Metazoa > Arthropoda > Malacostraca > Isopoda > Trachelipodidae > Trachelipus > Trachelipus rathkii. Next base: position 16,784 of record JABUQX010028117.1, read on the forward strand.
ACACCGGCTCTAGATTATATACTATATATATATACTATAATATAGATATATGTATATAATCTAATATATATATATAATATATATATACTATATATATACTACTATATATATATAATATTACTATATACATATATATATATATATATATATATACAGAAATTCAAAACTTCAAAATTACAACTTATTCCCATAACACCTCCCCATGACTAAAGATGACATATTTACTTTATACTGCTTTTAACAAATTACGAAACACATCCTCAACATCCATCACTGTTTTCGAACAAGCGGATGCGATGTGCGTTAACGTGATGGATGCGGAATGTCAACTAGTGCGGATCGTCCGCAATCGGACTGGTGGATACATGTCATTCCACACTAACTATACTACTATATATATATATTATATTAAATACTTATACTTATATATATATATATAATATATATATCTATACTATATATATAAATATATAATAACTAATATATGGACTGAACAATAAATACTAACGTACTCAGCTAACTTTGTCTGACTACGTTCCTAGCTATCTGACCTACTGTATATTAATATAGGTGTGTTTCCGCTTTTGCATTTGTGCTTAACAAAACACTATGGAACTGCTAACATGAGTTTGGCATTCGTTTTTTTGCTAACATTTGCGAAAATCGTAAGATATGCTTACCAAACGTAAACACTTACATTCTTTACTTCTACCAATGTTTTAGAATACCTAATGACATGGAACTAAACGAAAAATTAATAACCAGTATTGAGGGCGTGGTAGGCCCGTTTGATTTGATGAATATTCATAACGTAAAAATTCACGTTTTTAAATCTATTCTTCCAAATCGATACGAACTCCTATCACAATAGTGATCATTTTTGTAACTACTAAACCATTTGTTTATTTTTTTTATATCTTCTTTATCCGACAATCCACCGGGCTCTATCCAACAGCTGATTCCAACTTTTTTGCAACAGCAACAGTAAATCATAGGTCGCATTTTTGCACGAACATTCAGGTAATTAGTACAGGCAAATCAGACGTGCCACAAGACAGTCTTACATGATTAACGTGTAGGTTTTAAGCTGTTTTTTACTATAAAAAGTCCAAAAAATTTTTCACGTAGCTTCATCTGTACAACAGCATTTTGAAGAATGAGACATTTTGGAAGACGATTTACGGGTACCCTATTGGCAGAATTTTGAACAGAGATTTAGGGTGCCATTGAGGTCCATACGTGACTGCCTGACAGCTACAACTTCTCTGGTGAACAGATTGAGGAGATTAGTTCGAGAAGAAATGGCCCTTGGTTTGAGGCTCGCATCTTTACGTTATAGAAAGTTTGACTTCTACATAGTCGATGTTACACGTCGGCACAATTTAGCTATATTTTTAAACGATGTGTGACGTCAAGTTCATGGGGATGCTTTCTTTAATCTTACAACGAATACCTGCCAACATTGCACGTTTTCTGTTAATAAAACGATAATAAGAACACTTGCATCGGCGAAACAGTTTTGTTTAAGATGCTCTAATTCTGGAACGTGAACGACTTCACAGGAAAGGGGTCCAAGTGTACAGCAACCGCCGACGCAAAAACACGGAAGTTTACGGACAACATCACTAACTTCAGTAGTTTTAGGCACACAAGTGTTATCAAGAAAACGGTAAACCAAACCTGTTTTACTCACAAAGGTTGAGGGATACAAGGGCTAAAGCTACGACAAATATTACGAGAAAGGTGATTTCTTCCACTGGCGACAAAATTTCCTTTAATCACTAATTGGAATAATACCGAACATTTACCGATAGAAACTGAATTTTGGTACTTTCTTTGCTTTTAACTGATTTAGACCCGTTTTCGTTTTTGTCATGTCATTTTTGCTTACGCTCGATAAGAAACTGCTCGCCACAGTTTTAGCCACCTAAATTTCGCTGTTACAACCGACCACGACTTTCATGACTAGGTTTACTTTTGTTTAACAACTTGACATCCAGCTGTTGTGGTGGACGCACGTGGTTTTGGAATAAACAAATAAAACAAATACAATGGTTATACTTACAACGGTTATCTTGAATCAACTATTTGTGACTGGTTTATTCATTTGAAGAAATTCGAAAATCTCCAAGCTGATTTATTGACACTTGAACACACTTCATCAATTCAGAACACCAACGCCGCCACTCTGTTTGTTTACACTTTTCGTTAAGAACGTACTGCTTACAACTTCGGCGCAACGTACGGGACAGTAGCAACCCTTTCAGACACTTACACCGGAACATTTCCTTACGTTTGGTGACCGTTTCTTTGCGATTTTTCGTACTGTTTTACAAAAAACGACACCGCAAACTCGAGCATTTACTTTTCGTAAGCACAAACTGCACAAACCAAGAAACGCACGCTTTATATATATATATATATATATATATATATATACATATATCATACTACTATATATATAATAACTATATATAACTGATAATATATATATACTATATATATATAATATTATACTACACATCTGCCCCTGGCCCACCTTAATTTGAGGTACATACACTATATATATAATATATATAAATCATATATAATTATATATAATATAATTAACCTAATATATATATATAATATATATATATTACTATATATAATATACTATACATATAATACATATATATATATATATATATATAATCATATATCATAACAAAATGTGTGTGTACATGACAACTTTTCGTCGGAGTTACAGAAGTTTCAGTTTAAAAATATTGACTCATGGAGTCCGGGAAACGTCGGTTGTTTAATATCAACTCGTGATCGAGTCCCGGAGTCAACTTTACTTTTTTCGACTCCCATCCTGACTATATATAATATATATATTATATAAGTATATATATATATTATTATAATACTATATAAATAATATAATATATAACATATATAATAAAAACTAAATAATATATATATATACACTACGATAAATCACCAATTACGGTTGGCACGAAACTTACCTTTCCTTTGCCTCTTTCACCTTTGTATAGAGGATCTGCTTCTAACTATTTCTCTGATAACACGTTTTCTCTTCCCACAACACACAACTAATCGAGACGTAAACGACACAATATGACAGACACCCAAAACTTCAACACAATGACTTTGGCTAACCTACACTGACAGGCATTTAAGATACTTACTACTATTTTAGTAACTTAACTAAGATTTTCCTATTAAAGAACACAACATATTATGAAGCTTGCACGGTTACAATTACTACTTTTTATCATTACATTAAATATAATACAATTACTACTACTAGACACTTCTACTAGTTATGGTTTTACCACCTCAAACTTTTGACCATTTTGGGCAATACAATTCCCAGACAAAGGGCCAAGGACGAATATCTTGACAGTATGACACCTTACAGAAAATTAACATTATTGGAATCAGCCTATAAAAGCTTATTACCAACATGTAAAAATAAAAAAATTATACATACCTACTACCAGCCTATGACTGCACGACGTTGTTTTATGATTTAATACTACACCACAACACCCTAGACGTAGACTCACTAGCTATCAGTTTGTCAGGTCTCTCACCTCTAGGTGATCACATGGGGACTTCGTCCCCCCTGCTCAACGCTCCCCTAACAAATTTAAATTCAAGAAACATATATTTCCATAGGGGGCTCGAGCCAACTGGGGACTTCATACTCCCGTCACGACACCCTAGAGGTCGACGAGACCTGCCAACAACACCTGACATATCTATGTGTCTACTAGGGTGTTTGTGTAGTTTACATCACTAACAATGACTTTACAACTAACTCATACATACTATAGTATATATACTACTAGTATATATACTATAACTACTATATATAATATATATATATATAGTATATATATATATATATACTATAAACTAGTAAAATAAATTTAAATGCTGATTCCAAATATCTAATTTGTTTTTCCTGTAGTGTCATACTTTTCGAGATAATCTCCGCCCTTTCTGGAATTATGCACTCATCCTTTAGACGCACAATACTTGGTACTTTTACTGGTTGACTGAGATACTTATTATTTCTACCTCTACTTGAACATCATAAAGGCAAAACATATATTGAAATGTCATTAACATACGGCCAATGACAGTCAGACAACACAATCGAACAATAACGAACGACACGTAAGAAGACACACTGACTTATTGAGACTGTCCACGTCAACGCTACACAGGTGACATAATTTGCCCACCCCAAATACACACTTGAAACCGACGGCCAACAAATACACATGAAAAAACTACCCAACTATTATAACAAACAGAACACTGAAGGCACGACAAATAACACCTAGACGACTGCAATTACTCACAATATCACAACCAACTACACAAATGCAAAACTGAAGCCACACTTCTAACCTACTAATCCTCCCCTTTGATTGTGCAGATCAGCCTTTAACTACAAAACACATACGCAATCCACTAATTACGGCTTAGTCACTAATACACCTACAAATGAACCAACTCATACCACCGTATAACGGACACCCTATTAACATCTTACTCTTCAATATTAGCACGAGAACAGTACTGCAAGACACAGTCACAGCACAACACACTACCGATGCTGCAACTTATTCCAAAACATTATAAACATTCCTACCTTCAACTACTACAAAAAACAAAAAAAAAACACAAATACTTTACTATTATTTTGAAATTTTGATAACAACTATCAGAATATCTAACTACGATATTATAAATATACCTCTATTTTCTGTCGATATCCCTACTACAGTATGCCGAGAGATGGATTTACAAGACATCCCAACAGACAATGACGGAATTCAATGGATATACTCCTACTTCAACTATGTTGTTGACTACATAAGTTCAACCATGTGAAAATACTCAACCAAACCTTATTAATTATTTATGTTACTTTACTTTAACAATGGTCGTGCACTGCGCCCTCAAACATCGGCCCCCACCTTCAACCAAATATTTTCTGTTTAACAACACTGTTGTACCGTTAATCATACAACACTTACACTACTACATACGACTGTCAAACTATAAGTAAATGAATATATAGAACTAACTATATGTACATATCGAAACAAAATTAAAACTAAAAAAAATAAAATTAAAAATAAATACAAATACACATTTAAATACAAATCAAACGTCAGCTAAAACACACTAAACTACAGCTATCCAAATATAATAAAAGTGTTGTTATAACTAATTACACGTCACACTGAAATCATTTTAACTATGAACTCTCCCTGACTTTCCCCTGACCCACATACCGCACAATTTCCATGACCAGCGCTGTCGTCTATTTTTGGCCGTATAAGAATAATCTACTTAATCACTTATTGCAGCCTATTAACTCAGTTCATACAAATAAATACTTGAAAATATTTACTAGAAAAAAATGATTCATGCAGATTGGATGAACATAAAAAATATTTTTTTTATATTATCCTATACCTTCCCATAGCCGCTCCAACGCACTCCTTTTACTTTTTCCAAAAGTAAACAGTATTATTTATACATAAAACGAAAATAATTAAAACGCTTGCAAATAGCCTAGGTGATAACAGTCCCTGTGATCACCACTAAGTTCTACACTGGGACGATTAGGTTAACTTTCTCTCTCAGCACTGACCACTTCTGATTATCAGCGTCCACCTTCTAGTCAACACGCTTTCCATATTTAACACTTACTCTGCTCTTCAAGTTGTATACACTCTGTAGGATAATCATTTCCTTTTTCTCAACCTTTTTCATTCCTTCTTTCTTGGTTCTAGTTTTCGGACTCTTACGCAAGTCTCTTCGACCTAGTACTCCACTATGGGCACGCCTCTACAATTGTCAAACATTTCTTGAGTGATGGAACTTTACATGAATACTTCATGAGATCTATACATTGGCACTGTCTTTGAGAAATCACCAGTTCTTACATCACGATTCTCCACAAAATCTGCTTAATTTTACGAAACACCCTCCTTCCGACTGTTCCGCATTCCATGCGACACATATCGTCAAATTTAATAATTCCACATCCCCATAACATTGATTGCCGGTACTAATAGACACGGACAAAAACTACATCAGTCCCTTAGACAAAGGCAATCACCCATCACAAAAACATTTTGACTTTTAATCTTCACGGTAGAATGAGCTTCACTGCGAAGTAGAGCCATATATCGTGTTTCTTTGCTTTTCTAGATAAAATAGGACGCAAAGTCCATGGTAATCACATATTTAACACGTCTGAGCAAAAACTTTACGAAACCCACAACATACAATGCAACATACATTAAATACACTTATCCTAGAGATAAATATGTATCTATGTATATCATCCACCACCTTTATCCGAGAGAACGAGTATTTTCAGTAACAAGCAGTGGAACAACTCACAAAGATGAAACCTGATCTGATAGAACTCCGGACGATCTGATGAGTCAGATTAGGTATTTCCCTTTCCGAGTGAATCCGGTCCTTTCACCGATAATGACGTTACCATCGAAGTGATGGACGAGCGCGATACCATCTTCAGCTGACACACGCTGTCTCTGACGACTGAGAGAGTTGTATTAGAAGCACCATGAACAAAAAAGTTTGTCAATGACTTGGTTGGTGCCTGCTGAGTTTGATAACATTCAAAGAGTTCCCCTCTTGACACTGTGGAAACTTCGCATGGCGTCCTATTTACGATAGATCAAGGAGTTACTCCTTTTTACATACGTTACCACGTAACTCTGGACACTACTCAGGTCCTTACCCACACCTCCTGACAACACCTGTGGGGTGTCAGTTTGACGTCCAACCACCGGTCCGTTAAAGTTAGTTTTTTGTTTGAAGTCACTTTTACACTAACATACAAGTAATACAACTACCTCAACTGCCAAAAATCCCACACATCACCTTCGGCAATACCTCAACAAAAAAACAACAACTTCAACAAGTATACAATACCCTAAGAACGAACAAGATACAGAAACAGACTTAAGTCATACACACGTCCTACTCTACAACACCTACATCCATTACCCAATCACTTCACACTCTAACAGATGACTTGGAACACACAATCTACCAAACAAAAGGAACGAACTTAGTAGGTAGTAAATCTACAAACATAGAAAGAAAACAGGAAAACTGAAAGTAATTTTATGGAATGTCATTCCTCACCCACTTCCTTCATTCACTGTTTCACACTACACTCTTACTTCCACAATTATAAAGCAGTTTACGGAAAAAAACTATATCACAAAATATGCAAGCTGGTCCATGGCATTGCTTCATACTGTTTTGAAATTTAACATTCCCGGAATTTTTTGGATTTCCCGGCCCGGCCCTGACTTTCAGCCTTTCTAAAACGTTCCCTGACACCTTTCACCTGACCCAATTTTTTTCCCTGATTTTCCCCTGACCTTCCCTGACCAATTCCACAGAAAGTGTGAACCCTGTTAACACATCAACAATTGGTTTAAACTTTCAACATTTTAACTCTTCCCTACATATCAGAATGAAATAAACATACAAATACTGATTTAACTTCTTATAACAACATAAACTTACGCTATATAAAACTTACTTACTGAACCTGGCCTGCATAGTAGGATATAACATATCTGTGCTGCTTATGTTGACCTCACGGAATGTTCATTTAACGATACACGTACCCTTATTTTGAACTGTCTACCTGTACTTTCCTAAAAATTTCTATTACACTTAATCAACAAAACTAAAGAATAGAAAACTTATACAACCTTACAGCTAATTGAATTAAACAGGAGTATTTGCACTTCCTACACAAGATCCTGTTAAATTCTGTACTAAAAATAGACAAGCACAATACCACGCTACTTGAACTACTCTATTATTGATAGGCCATAGTAACAATACCTGTAATCATACACGTGATTATTCCAAATTCACACACGCACTTTCATTTATTTGACGGTACCGATATGAGATCTTAACTACTAAGACATACTGAATACTTACACGAAAAATTAATACGCTACTCAAACATAATTATAACTTTTACGTTACCTATAATACGCACCTTCTCTATACCTACATGGCTGTATCCAAAAACCCACCACTTAAATTCTTGACAGCACGTTTTACACTACTTACAACAGACATTATTATTATGTTATATTACAATTCATTCATATTATTATTATTACTTATTATTATTATATTATTATTACTTATTATTATTACTCTTATTGATTATTTATTACTTATTACTATTATTATGATTACACCTTCTTCTATATTACCACGTGGCTCTAAACACCTAACCACACTTAACTTCTTAGTAACATTTTTTTTTTTTTCACTTAAAACTAATTATATTATTACTTTATTATTACTTATTACTTATTATTACTACTTATTATTTATTACTTTATTATTATTATAATTTATTATTTATTCATTATTTACTCAAAATTTATATTATCTTCAACCTTTTATTGCACATTTTACAACATGTACTATCTCCTACTTCATTATAGTCACTTTGTTGTACGACATCCTCTTTTTCCCTTCTTGCCACATCTTCCCCAACGACTGTATCTTTAACCGCGTAGTATTCTACTGGTTGTGACAGTTAAAACTATGCCACTCTTCCCAACAAACCTCGTTTAGGTCTTCTGCACATGGTGGTCTTTGGAGTTCAAATGGAGTTCTCACTTCTAACACTCCTTCAATATTCTGGGCAGATACACATGAAGTGTAGCAGGACCCTTCTTCAACCTCCATCATACTGTTAACAGGTTACATTTCGCCATTTGAAATTGTTTTCTCTCACATTGTACAAAGGTTCACAACGTACTTGGACCTGGCCCTGAAAACGTATCACTGACGTAGAGGACGTTGTCATACATCTGACGCTTCTTCATTTCTATTTCCATTTCTACATTTGTATGACCTACTCCTTGCTCCTACTCTCTTCCTTTCCATTGACGTACGTCCCAAGCTTTACTTTTCACGAGAACTCTCTTTCTTGTCTACTCCTTATATGCTACTACTGTCCATCACTAACTTTTGTCCATATAGTAACACAGTGCACACTCTCCACCCATTTTTTCCCTCTGCTTTCATTTTGAAGGTACTGTAACTTTTACGACTTTTCTTTCTTCTGATATCTGATTTCATACAATTTTAACGCTGTTAGTTATTATTTCCTCCCTCATTATGACTGCCTGCCACATCTTCCGTCTCAGAGTTGCAGTTGGGGTGTACCCTGTCCTCCTAAGTAATTCTTCTGGTACCACTGTGTGTTTCAATTGTTTTAACCTTGTCTATTTCTTGCTTTTATGACAACGCCATTACACTTGGACTAACATATAACAACTGCTGGGAGTGCCACACTTTTCCAGTACAGTTTCCCTTACTTATCAGCTTATTGCAGGCTCTTCTCACATGACTGAATTGTTTGCTAGCCAAGGTGTGGGCCTTATTAATGAGATGTAGCTTCTGAGCCTTACACACCACATACTTTTGTCATGCTACGGTATTTTATTTTGTCCACAACTTTGATTCCTTCAAATCTCCGTTTGTGGTTGTTCCATATTAAAAATCAGTACTTATAGCTTTTCTCTTATGGTTTTATTTCTAGACACACATTTCCACTGTAATCTTAGTGAACTGTCTCTAACTGTTGCCACTGCATTTTTTACCTGATTCTGCTAAGATCAGGCCGACTCACTCTAGCAACAGAACAGACCGTTATGTTACTGAACCTACTTGTGGAACTCTCCTTTTCCTTCTCCAGTTCCCTTAATTATTTTGTACAGTACCCAAGTTTTTGAACTAGATGTTAGTACAGACCCTGTACACCCTTTTTTTCACTTCCGTAGGTAACTTCTATCGTCACACTTTTCACTTTCACTTCCTAACTTAACTGTAGGTTTTGTCACTCTGTTGATACTATTTGTGACCATGGCCGCTACTTATTTCATGGTGGACCTTGTACCCTTTTAGAACTTTTTATCAGTGATTCCCTACTTACTGAGTCAAAAGCTTTTTTTTGACAGTCGTACGAAGACTACCACATTAATGTAGTGCTCGATTCTGTATGATTTCTTGCCATCCACCGCAGTACTTTGCAAAACTAAACCAAGACTATCCTCACATTCTTGCACCTTCTGTGAACCCCATGTGAAATTTTCCTTATTTCATCACACACTACTTTTGATTATGTCTTCACATTTCATTTTTAGGTTAAGCAAATTGTTGTAGGATGTGATCGGTTGACGTGCGACTAGCCTTACAAACCTTTTACCAGTTGGGTTCTTCTATTTTTCTATCACTACCTTGTTGTGACAGGGTTTTCCATATGTCGTTCATTGTTTCCTTTGTTAGTTCTTTAATTGACACAGCAATTTGTGAGAACCCGTATACACTGTCACGTCTGATTACATACCTATATAGTTCGGCTTAGACATTTGGAACTGGTGCATTCTACCCCTTTGACGCTTTTGTACCAGCACCTTCTGACTTTATCGATGTTATGACCCTGGTTTATTCATGGTGTTACACGGAATTTTTTATCTGTATTGCCACTGTCCACTAAGTTCTCTTAGTTTGTGCTGGACATGGTAACCCCCAGTTTTTAACTTTTGGTACTTTTGCTCGTTAAGTCTTTGTATTCTTCTTTTGAGTCATTGTCCCATTCTTCTGCCATTCGGTTTCCCTGTTTACAACTATAGGTTTTCCCAGTATGCCACGTTTACTTTCTTTTTCTTATTCATCTTTGGTTTTAGTTCACGCATTTCATAACTGACAAGTTTACAACGTCTCCTTCCATGGTTCTAATCTACTCCTTTACAGCTGTTTTTAGTTCTCTCATAATTTTGTTGCGTTTTTACTATATTTTATTTCATTATTCAATTATTTTCTCACTATTTTTTGTTATTTTTGTTTAAAGTTCTGCATTTATTTTAAAACTTGTAGTTTACATCTATCCAAAAGCATATTTCCTGCATGGTCTTCCTGCCTCATTCGTCTTTTCCTATTAATTTCTCTTCTTTTTTTAATTTCCTTCTTTACTTTGCTTCTGTCATTCCACTGGTCTTTCTATCTTTCCCAATTTTATCTTCTTTTGTCCCTGTATGTTTTTTAAACCGGTACTCATCCGCTGCCTTTATAGATTTTGTTCACTCTTACACATGTATCCTACTCTTTCGTCTGCACTTATTTTCTAGGTTCTGTAGATCACTGTCAATCTAAACCTGTTCTGTACATATACTACTAAATATTGTCAACGTACCATCCTCCCACTTCTTTATAACTTAGGCTTTTCCACTTTACTCTTAGTATATTTGACTTACACATTGTGGTCTGACTAGATCAACATAACTTCTTGGTTTCAATCTATTTTCAATTGACACTAAACACATGTTTGCTGCATACGCACTTATAGTCAGTCAACACAAATCTATGAACACTGTCTCATGTCATCCTCTGACATGTATAGACGTCCATACCACCACTCTTCACGCATGTAATTTACGGAGTTCCAACTCAAACTCACTCTAATCCACATCTAACACACCATTTCACCCCTGTTGATCAAGTTTTTTTGTCCTTCCCACCATTGGTAAACGTGGCCATTGACAGGTCCCCTAGGATCATACAAAATTCTTTACTCTCATTCTTATCATTCTTTACTCACACTCCTTTTCTATTTAATAATTTCTTCTGTCTCTGTTTGCTTTTCCTGTTGCACAGACTAAACTACATCACAAAAATATATTCTGACTATCATGCACTTAACCCTTGACAGTAGAAGATGATCACTTATTTTTTCCGTCTAATTTTCCTACTTCTACTACTCTTCACTTTCTCTTATACACATTAACCCTCGCCCTTTTTTTTATCCTCTTCCTTTCATTACTTAATATTTTGTCAACGGGTCATCTCTAAGTATGATTCTGTCCTCTGTGAGATGTGTTTCTACTACAGTTGTAATGTAAGTCACTTTCTTTATTTATTTAAGAATTTCACCTCTCAGTTTAACTTTTGTTTTTGTTTAATCTTTGTATATACAATCATACTTTAACCGTTAGCCCTATGTTTTGTTGCCATACTAATGTTTCACGACACCAGTTCACACAGATCAGTTAAATGCTCCGATTCAGGAGCTTGTTTCTCCCATTACCAGTGAATTGACTTTGTTGTGTGAGAAATCTACCAATCTCCGTCTCCAACAGCAACCACCAAACCTAGATAGTGTTTAGCAGTGCTGCTGCACTACCTAGCATTCCCGCAGATGCTTTTAATGCAAATTTTTCTTTGCTCAATCTTGGCTCTTCAACCAACTCTCCTTTTTCTGAACCACCTTTCTGTGCTTTCTGATAAATGTTGTTAAGTAAGGTTATGATTACCTTTTGTTAAGTATTGTTTGTACTTATTTCTCTTTTACTAATAGATTTTCTTTGGTTCAGTGTTGATTGGTGCCTAGAAGCTCCTTTATATTACTATTTTGTTTAAATCTTAAAGGTTATAACGTTTTTTTTGCTTTTTATGAAAATGTGTTTCGAATGCAATGTATAAGAAATTGTGTTAATAGTGGATGTGGAAGAGCAGATAACAAGATACATGATCGCTTATATATGATTTATAGCCTCAGTATATTTTTTTATTTATTTGGATAATATATATATATATATAATAGTATAGTATAATATATATAATATTATAATCATTTAAGTAATAATAATTTTCTACTATTTCTTATGTCTATATATATTAATATATATATATATATTATATATATATATTATATATATATATATATATTTTCATATTATATTATATATATATATATATACTATAGGTTTATTATAAAAAGTTTCTGAAAAGCAAGGAAGAGAAAAGTTTTATTTGAATAAAAAGATTATTTTGTCCGTCTTTTGAACAATTTAATTAAATTATAAAAAACCTCGCATTATATTTATATTTAGAATTACAAAAAAAAAAATGTATTCAAGAGCCAGAGGAGCAATAAAGATAATAAAATGCGAATTTCTTAGGGAATTGGAAGATCCAAATTCTTCTCTTCACGTCCTGTACGTATAAGCAATTTCGATTCTCGCGGAAAATTTTGAACGAATATTGTCTAATATTAAAAGTCAGACTTTCTGGGTAACTTAGTATGTGTACCAAAACGAATGAGAACTATCTTTGATCTACGCATTTAGGTTAAGTATATTTGATAAAAGGCAGCAGGACGGCACTTGGTTTAAGATTTGCAATGGTTGTTGTAGGGGAGCAGATAGAACAGTCACTTTTATGAAAATTACCACAAATATAACTACTTCTTGGTTGTATTGGGAAATCCGTTTTTGCCTTTTAAAGATTTGTTTAGCCTGAAGAGAAAGGAAGAGAATAAAGGAATCCTAAATCATTACTGATATCAGAATCGAAAGGAATAAAGATATATAAAAGGAAATATATTGAGATCATTCCTCAAATAGGGTGAAAAGAAGTGAGAATCTCAGGATTTTATTAAATAGCTCTTTTAATACTATATATATACTCTATTTATAATAGGCATACTTATTGCATAGCTCTTTATATATATATATATAGTATCCTCAATACTATTCATTAATATTTTTTACTTTTAGGATCTATATTATAGGATATATTATATGCAAATTACGGCGACTAATATTCTTTCTAGAATCATTATATACAAGTATTATTAATATTTTGCTTTATCGGAAAATGCTCGAAGTATCACTGGTTAGGACATATATATATACATATCATCTACTATATTAAGAAAAAAACAGGGAAAATTAGGAAGTAATGAATAAAAAAAAAAACATGGGCGCTCAAGCGAATGGGAGGATATATGTACAGGCAAGGAAGGAGGCAGAGAGAATAAAGAGGCTGAGCGCACAATAATTATAAAATGGAGAGCTGAGAGAGGAATGGCAGGAGAAATAACCTAGATGGAGGGATGTGGGGGGAAGGGAAGAAAAAGTTTCGTTATTGTAAAGATGCGAATTGTGCGTATAGAGGAACGGCCAAACACGTAATAGGGACATATATAAAAGATAGTACAACAGGAGAAATTCTTGTTTGAGACGCGAAAAAAGATGATAGGATTGGATAAGCCGACATTATTATTGAAAGATCTGCTAATGTAGAATACAGAGAACAAGAAAAAGCTGCAAATCAGACGAGGAAGGAGGAAAGAGGTGAGGAATGCGGGAGATAACGGTAAGAAAAATAATGAGAGGTTATTACAAAGGATGAAGAAGTGTAAAATGTTCCGGACGCTTATGGAGAGGATGGAGTGGCTGTGGAGTTTTGGTGATGGAGGGAGGAGAGAGAAGCATGATGAGGGACGAATGCTACATGCAGTTTTTGATGAACTTAAGTGTTGGCACGCATATGCTAAAGGGAGGCGTACAAAGCGTGTTTTCCTTTGGGAGTTTGAAGAGGTGGGGCACAATGTCAATACATATTTAATTAGGGCGCTTTTTAGGCTATATATCTTGGTTATGTCAATTTTGGGAGATGCAGGAATCTGTAATAATTATAAGGTATTTCACTGATGGAGACCATCTGACGAAAATACACGAAAGAATATTGGAGAGGAGGCTAAGAGAGAAGGTAGAGCCGAGACTCGGAGAAGAACAGTATGGGTATAGAAAAGAGGAAGAGGAACGACGGACCTCTTATTCCCACTGAGAATGGTTCTCGGAGATGATGCTGGAATATGGCAAGAGATTCTTTGTAGCTTCATCGACCTGCAAAAGGCATTTGATTCGGTGCAAGGAAAAAGCTCTGGGAGCTATGTAGAGGAATTATGGAGTGAAGGGGTAAGAATAAAGAACGGCAATAGAAAGTATGGTATGAGAGAAATTAGTTGTATGTTAGAACGAGTGCGAGAACGATAGTACTGGTTTGAGGTGAAAACAGAAGTGAAGCAGGAGGAAGTGTTTATCGCCAAGTGCTGTTTATATTATATTTAGACGGGGTGATAAGGAAAGTGAGGGAGAGACTGGGAGAATTTGAAGAGGACATAATGGGCATAATGCGGACATTCTGGCATGTTGGAAGCGAGAGAGAAGAGAGAGGACACGATTGAGAGGTGGTGGATTGTTTGCTGGGAGGAGTTGGAGGAAGCAGGGATGAGGATGAGCGTACGAGACAGAGTAATTAACAATATACCCGAAGGAAAATGAGAGAGGGAAGAGACGCGAGGTGGTGAGGGGGAGGAGGTTGAAGGCGTAAATACCCTGTAATTATCTGGGAGGATGTTTCCTTAACATTTGAAGAGGCGGAAGTGGAGGAGACAAGATTACGCGACGAATGTGACAGTATGGATTAGTTATGAAAGTGGTATATAACCAATGATGAAGATAGAAACATCGAATAGAGGTATAAAAAGTGATTTTTAACAGTTTACTGACTCCGAACGCTGCTCTACGGAGCGGAAACATGGACAAACAACGAGAAGAGAAAAGGAGAGCAGAATACAAGCGGCGGAGAAATGAGGGTAATTAAGAACTAATGCTTGGAAAGAGTAGGAGAGACAGAATATGGAATGAAGTAATTAGAGAAGATATTAGGGGTGAAGAAGATGATACTGAAGATGGATGTAGGGAGATTGAGATGGTGGGACATCTAGAGAGGATGGAGCATTACAGAATG
>JABUQX010028117.1:40000-46926 GCA_015478945.1 Trachelipus rathkii
AATAACAGTTACATTCTCATCCACATCCTCTATTTTCGACCTGGTCAGAAGGATGTCAACGGATAGCATGGGCTGGGCAGAAGTTTTACTGTCTGTGAGGAAGGGAACTAGTTTTCCTCAATGGTTTCAACAGAGAGCGTAAAGTTGAACATATTATATATATATAAAATTATATTTATATATATATATATATTAATATAATATATAATGAATATAATATATATTAAATATATATCATAATTATTATTTAAT
Organism: Trachelipus rathkii; assembly: GCA_015478945.1. NCBI lineage: Eukaryota > Metazoa > Arthropoda > Malacostraca > Isopoda > Trachelipodidae > Trachelipus > Trachelipus rathkii. The sequence continues at coordinate 40,253 of JABUQX010028117.1, forward strand.
TATTAATTAATCTATTAATATATATTATTATTTTATATATATATATATTAATATATATATTATTTAATATATATATATATATTAATATTACTATTATAATATATAATATTATACTTTCAAAAATTGGTTAACTATTATGAGCAATATTAATAAAATTTAGCAAGCAAAAAAAACTATCCGTATAGATCCACGTCAATCCAAAATAAACGTATATCCAATGTAAATTTTAAAAACAAGGGTTTAGCTGAATAATTTTTTGAGTTTTTTTTGAGAAAAAATCAATTTTTGATTTTATTGGATTTTTTTGGGATTTTTTTGAAGAACGTTTGGACGTCACGCGAAAATATAAATTGTAGTACACGCTAAATATCTTTTTTGGTTACGTTCAATTAAGTATTGGATTTTTTATTTAAACCGGCTGGAGAGGCCTATATCTGAGTTCAAAATCTTAAAATAGGCGCTTATAGTATGGGACGGCAAGTGGAAACTAGCAACACAACCTAGAGTAGTGTTATTTGTAATAATGATAATTATTACATCGAATAAAAGTATAACATGTTTGAAATTCATGATCTTTTGTTGACATATTTTTTATATATGGTAGAACTTTTGAAACAGAGTTAGCTTTAGCTATGATATTAGTATGGTGACCTAATTTTTTATTTCTAATTAGGAAAAGGTTAAGAATTCACTTAAATCATCCAAAAAATTCAGAAACATCACTATAATAAAAAAAATTATTTCAAAAACATAGAAGAAAGTTAGGCAGAAAGATTTATCCTTCTGGTTCTTTCTGGAGACTCATCTTTGGATTAAAACACCTCGTACAAAAATTCATAAATTGTTTTTTTCGTGCCAACCTGTGATTAACATATTTGTTCTATCGTAAACTTAGTGAAAAGGGCAGATTTTAAAGTAGAATAATAAAGACATAGGAGCAGGAAGATTTTTTTTTTAGATCCATAATTTTATTAATAATTTACTGTGATGTTTAGCTATCAGATCTTGTAACTAAAGGATTATATTGCGACGTTTGTCAATTATGGTTTAATACATTTATATATATATTAGCGTTACCTTGCCATGACAATAGATTGGAGATAGTAGTATCAAGTTAGTATATGGGAGTAGAGAATAGTAACTTATATAAGTACAATATTACTTAGTTATATTAGTAAAATAATATATATATATTTATTAGACTAGATAGTATAATATAATGTATAATAGATAAGCTAGATATATATATGTATGATGAAAGTAGTAGTATTATATATTATTTTTAATCTATATACTGTAAGGTATAAGGATTATAGTAGTATTCATTATTTAGGTAGATGAGTATACGTCCGTAGAAAAAACAGTTAATTATTACGTGTTATTTTTTGGATATTCGCATAATATACCTATTATACTATGGTTGTTTATTAGTTATATAATATTGGCTACTTACGGCTCTCGACACTTAGTGATTATTGTGAGGCTCTGGGATGATTGTTCAGGCCTGCGTAGTATTTAATTATCGTAGTATTTATGTATATATATATATATATAGTTAGTGATATATCATTAGTAGTATAGTTTGTACTAGCTTAGGGTAGTATTGGAGTAGTATACCATAGATATAGGTCGGGTAATATATATATATGTAAGTAGTATACTAATATTTTATTACCTCTGTGATATAGTATAGTTGTGTGAGTACTCCGCTACTGAGTTATTCGTGGCTTCGGTAAGAGTGTCGGTGTACGGAGTGTAGTATTAGTAGTCATATTTATACCTTATTTATGTGATGTGAGCAGGTTGAGTATATTGGATATTGAGGTAGCTAATGATTTTTAGTATTAGTGTGTATATAAGGCGTATTTTATACTAGCTATATATGGGATATGTTGCCTTACTTGAGTGAGGCTTGTATACTAATAGTAAATGATGAGCGTATAATAATAGTTTTGGCGTGGTTGTATAATTATTATAGTATATTTATGTTATAATATTATATATTAGTGAGTTCAGCTTCGGGTTTGTGCCTAGTATAATAAGGGTAAGGTATGATTATATCTAGTAGTGATATACTTTTGTTACTTACTCTAGGTACTAGTAGTTATGATAGGTGATAGGGTGAGTAGGAGGGTTGTATACGTATATTATATTATAATATATATATATATTATATATTATATATATTAATATATTATACTTATATTATATATATATATATATATTGTGGCACGCTCCTGGGTCAATGTGTTTTGCTTTAGAATCTTTGAAAAGTGACTTTGAAGATTTAATTTTTAAATGATTTCATTCTTCCAGTAACTGATTAAAATGTGCTTTTTTAAAACGTTAATAGAAATAACATTTTTTCAGCGAGCAACCAAACGAGCTATTTGAATAAACAATATATGAAATCTATCGTTATGCAGATATTTATGTATAATGAGGATGACATATTAATCTCCATATATATATATTTATAATATATATATTTATATATATATATATATATATATTATTATATATATATCTATATTATAATATTATATTATTATACTTATTATTATTACTATTATTCGGTGATGTAGTACATTATCATACTTATATATTATGTATATGAGTGGAGTATATTATATATTCAATTCATGGTATTCATTACTATTTATATTAGTATAATATTATAATATATATATATTATATATATATTATGTGATAGTATATATATATATTATTAGCGGTTATTATAGTGTATAGTTTATATAGTATACGGTAGGGTCGGGTATTGAGTATCGTGAGGTATATATAGTATATATATATATATATATATATATATTATATATAATATTATATATATATATATTAATATATATATATATATATTTATATATATTAAATGTAAAACCACTAAATTATATACTGATGAGGGTAAAAAAACGAAAGTCTATAAATGAGAAATTAATTAGGCACTTTAAATCGTGAGATATTAAAGAGAGGAGGAGAGAGTGGATTGTAAGAGGAGAGAAAGAGAGGAGAGAGAGAGAGAGAGAGAGAGAGAGAGAGAGAGAGAGAGGAGAGAGAGAGAGAGAAGATTGGAAAGCAGAAAAATCAGTAGCAGAGAGAGACTCCTCGTGTCCCTTTCTTCAGACCGCTAGTAAAAAATTAAAATTGTAATGAAAAAGCAAAAAGGAATCATAGAAAGTATACCTCTTGAGCAAAAAATATATTGTGTTAGGGCGGGTATGAGAGTACTATTATATATATATATATGTATATATATATATATATAATATTTATCTATTGTGACTTATATTTGAATTGGCGGTAGATTTATAGTCGTGTGGTTATATAGCGGCTGGGTATTTTGTAGGTTATATTTAAATTGAGGAGAGCGAAGTGGTCGGTTCCTTTTGGTGTGGTGATATGTGTTAGTGCTGTTGTTTATTGTTAGCTGTTTTGTCTCTGGTATATTGTTTTTGTTGTTGTGGCAGTGGCATCGCTCTTGAGCGGGGCTTGGTTTCTCTCTTATCTATATTATGATTACTTTACTTATTATATATTGATTTTTTACTTTATATTTATCTATTATTTCATTATTTTCATTTTTTTTTATCTTTCTTTTATTTTTTTTGTTTGTTATATTTTATTACTTATTATTCTTATTATTTATATATATGTGAATATTATTATTAGCTATAGTATTATTTCGTATTCTTAGCTTTTGAATTAATCTATTTACAATCACTTCTTTACAACTCTGTCTATTCAAAACATCCTATATATCTACTAAATCATTTCCTATATTATATTGTTCTCACGACGTTTCTAAACTGTCTCGACCTGTTGATTGGAGGCATATAAACATTTTTGTATATTTTTATATATCCGGTGTATTTATTTGAGTTCTAGTTAGATCATTTCGAAATAAGCAAACTAAAATATTTGTTTAGGATAACGGACTCATATCTATACAATCACGTATATATAATAACTAGTAGTATTTGATTTTTCTAAAGTTATTACTATTAGTAGGAGCAATTCCTTAATAAGTAAGCTGGAGTGTTTAAGCTTTTTGTTCTAGTATTTATATATATTTGTTGAGCGCGTGATCTAATTTTTATTTGCGGCTTCTGTGCCTCCACAGTATCAGTGTGCTACTTCCAGATTATATTAAAGGTATCGCTTATTCTCACACTAGCGCCTTACATTCTTACTTCGCGCCTTCGTATTGGAGTACTGTTCTCTTATATATATACAACGGGTGGGGACATTATATAGAGTGGGGGGGGCTCACGGCTCCACTTCTAATTGGATAGATGTTGTGATCTTCATAATACTAAGAGACTGTAGCTTAATAATAACTGTCGACATTATATTATTGCAAAACTACTCTTGATTGCCTGATCAATATCTCTGCTAGCAGTCTGACGTTGGAATAGGGCATAACCACCTCCCACCTCCTTCTTATACTATATATATCGTATATTCTCCACTTTCTTTTTATTATACTGGTTATAGGGCTATTAAGTACATAACGGCGGTAGATGCTCTAGCGGGAGTTGGCGGCGCTTTTCGCATTCCAGCTACGATTGTGCCTCTTGTTCTTACTCACCGTTGGCTTCAGTTAATAGTACATTTATATATATATAGTATATGGATGGAGTGCATTCAGTATCTCTCTATCGCATACACAGATATAATATAATGATATGAGAGAGAATTCTATTAATAAATAATTATAAATATGGATTCTTACAATATAAAATTACTTTTACATTATAAAGGATAAATATAAGCACTCATAGAGCTCAACTCGTTATTCAGTATATTGTGAAGTTATAGCACTTATAAACTACTATATCGACATAAATGATTAAATATCTATTATATATTTCGTGGTAACTAGCTTAAACAGTCGAGAATGTCGAGTCAATAATATATCTTAACCATGATTTTATCTAGAGAAGCAAGCTCAGATCACATATGACTCTCAAACAACTCTCACATTATGAATCTCAGGACATTTATTAAATTATTACCTATCGTATTAGTATATATTTATAACACTCGTCTTATAATGTCGTGATCTTTCACTTTATACCCGCGAACTAGCTCAGGAGATTAATTACTTTGTTTATTATATTACTAACTCATACTAGTTTTATTTTGTGTAGTGTATATTTCTTTATATATGTTTACTTAAATATTACCTGAATTGTTTATATTATTATTTTAGGTTTCAGCTATTACGAGGGCTTGAGTTTTGTCACAGTAATAATGTCATGCATAGAGATTGGAAGCCTCAATATATGTTAAAAACTAATTTATAATAGTGACATATATTTATTATTATATATATATATCTACTCACTTTAGGGTGATATAATATATATAATAGTGACTTGGTATATTATTTATTTATATCTATATTATACCAGTGCGATGTTATTCTGCTGAAGTTGTTACTCTTTGGTATCGTGCATTTGAAAAATGTCCAACTGACGTTTTTTTTTAGTCACATTAAAAATTAATCTTAATGGTAAAGATTATTTATCAATTTTGTTTAAATTTTTTTCACTGATGAGAATAGGGGAATTGAAATTAGTGTTAAAATAAGAATGATAAAATTTCTATTTATTATTGTATTACGGTTCTTGGCTCTCTACACCATTATATCTATAAGGATATGAGTAATGTATTCTTTTAAAAGGAAATATATATGTTTCATGTGTATGAATCTGTTATCTATGAATATTCCAAAAATTTTACACTTTTCTTGTAGAATGGGGAATTGAAATTTCTGTATTATATATATTTGTTTTACTATATAATCTATGAATATTATATTTAGGATATATAATTCATATATTATAATTATTTCAATATATATATTTTAATATTTATTGACTATATATTATTATTAATATATTATAATAGTATTATTTTAATATATATATAATATATATAATATATTATTATATCTATAGAATAGAGGAGAGAGATGATGAGAGAAGGAGCAATGAGTAGAAGGAGCGAATTAAATAAAAAAATATTTTTATGTCACGATTTTTAGTCTTATTATCTAAAACTTTTTATATCAATTATATATAATTCTTAAGTTTTACATTAAATCACTATTCTATTATATAACTATTTCATATATTTATTCTTATTTTATTTGATACTACAAGGGCTGGGATTATAAGAAAGAATGGGATAGTTCCGCAGAAAAGGAGCCAATCGGAGTGTCATTATCTCGACAATGATGATATGTGGGACGAGAACTACACAAAAGTTTCGATTCTAGGTCTTAGGATAAAACCAAAATGACATAAATTTACGCGAGGATAGATCGAAGCCGTATTAATAGGTAGGTTGTATCGCTTTTTACTTTAACCCTTCGAGACACAGTTTATTTGCTTTAAAGGGATTATGGAGTACAGTATATAACTAAACACAGGGAAAAAACAATCTCAAAAACGCTAGCAGTTCAAACAAATTCCGTTCACAAGATGAGAAAAAAAGAATTCCCAAAATTTCTGTGACTAAGTTTTTTTACCAATTATAGGAATCAGCGTTATCAAAGTCTTTGATATACGGTTAAAGTCGCTCTTCGTCTCGCTACCACCTCTAGTCCTTCCACATTGCATGCCAGGGCTCGTAGCACGCTTAATCATCTC
>JABUQX010028118.1:0-24561 GCA_015478945.1 Trachelipus rathkii
GACAGCCTGTAAAAACCGCACGGACATTGCAGATGACGACTGCTTGCATCATCCAGAAAGTTCAGTAGATGTTCTGACTGTACGCTTCTATAAGGGATACGCTAGCTGCTGACAGTGCATAGTGAGTTTTCATTTGAGGTTAAACACTCAATCTGGTTATAAACCCAGTAATACTAGGAAAGTTTGATGTTGCATACACTATGTGGTCGTCACCTGCACGGAAGACTACTGTTGCATGCAGGATTTGTCATTATCGTTTTAAAACTACTAAGAACTACACTAAGATTTTGGCTCTAGATATTGATGCTGAAGGTACCTGGGATACTTGAACTCACCAAAGGTAAAGTCAGTGCCGGTGAGATGTGTGTGGGACTTACACTGCTGACTGAACGTTTAGGTCTACGCTCACCGCTAACTGCTGGTACGGGCTCACTCGACGAAGAATCCAATTCGCTCTACAGCAGTCTTGGCTAGCATGAACTGACGGAATTATAAGCATCTTGCTGGTGTGGTGTTAGGCTGAATAATTGAACAAAACCTCAGCTGTGACCCCTTATATACCATGGTAGCCCTCATAAGAAATCATGTAATGTAGTATGTTACAACTGGTAAACTACATCACGCACCGTTTTGTAGACCTGTGCCTTTTAGCCTTTGGATTCTGAACGGGTGGTGATTTTCTTTGCCTTTATCTTCTTCAGAACCTCTCGTAGGCTTATGCTTTTCCTGTTGGGGCATTCTGCGTCCTTTACCTGCCCTGCCTGTCCTGTCAGTTTTACGTCTTACTTGTGGTTTAACCACTCATCTGACGCACTTTCATCAGAACCTCAGCAATCCGCCTTTTTAATGATGCACGAGGATTGGCTCCTGTAGCTATATCTTGCACTTTGTGTGCACGGCCTGTTCATTACTAGGCGTTTTTACCTAACATATTCCGCACACCCTCTTCCTACACACTACCGGGTTATGGGCGCTTCGCATACCCTTAGTGAACTAAATCCTCCACAGAACCACTATTATCCTCTTTGAGATCTACGATCCACTGAATACTCTTTAACATGTTTACTTCTACATGTAGCTGGAGCTTCTTTCCTACTACCTGTCTTTACCACTGCAAAAGTGTACTCAACTGAACTAAAAATGCATTGACTTATGTCCCCTTAATATATCCCTGCAGAGGCGTCTAATTTTCTTGAATGAACACGAGTAACATATAGATGAGATTTTCAATTCTGACTAAAAAATGCTCCATCATGTTATACTTGAAGCGGACGTTTCTTTCTAATGTGGACTTTACACTCAAATCGTGCCGCTTGTACAACTGGGAGTATGGCCGTCCTTCCACGTCTTTTATATGTACTCTTATAGAATCCGAACAATGATCTATTCAGTGTGAGATAGTGGACGTTAGGGACATGTTATTACCTTACCTCTCTGACGGAAATAACACTACTCTTAGCACGAGTGAGCTGTAATGTCGCCCAACGATACCTGGTGTTTTCCACCTAACTACTCACGTGTTAACACGTAAGCTCACATAGCTCCGGATGCTTGAGCTAAATTAACTCGGAGGTACTACATAAGTATAATGTAATTTAACTGTCCTTGTCGTTCGACTTACATTCTTCATTGGTATTACTGCTCGTTTTCTACCTGTTTTCATACCTCTTTTAGCATACGTAGGTACATCATGCAGTACCAGGTCTAACCAACCCTTTAACTCGTTCATGGCGTAGTTCGCTGCCACGACGACTCTCCTGAGGAAAACAACACGTCAATTAACATCTCTAAGATTAATGCCGGCGCGTGACTCTCAGTACATTAATACTTCATTACTCAGACGGGACTAACACTATCTGTGTTGTAAATTAGACTCTCTACATCACTACAATTACTGTCGCTAACACAGCGTATTTAAGATAACTGAACACTTGCAGGAACCTGGACACGTTAACATAACGATTTCCCTCAATACACAATCTTTCAACTACAAAGTATCTTTTGTACTCCATAGAGTGCGGTTTAGAACGCACCTGTGTTCTTCACACTCCACAGTAATACGTCTCAACTTACAAATCTTACCACTTCTGTAACACTTCACATCCAACTAAACGACTATGCGTAGCATTTTCCACCACTCTGTACTTTACATATCACTTCATACAAATACCAGTACTTCATAACACGTCCTCTTTCATGATCAATAGGGTTCGGTAGCTCTGTCCGTAAGTCTGAGACGTTAACTTATCAGGGATGTAGACTTCCATCGAGGCCGATGAGGCAACGAGTTAAATACGATAAAGTGTTCTGCCCACTCGCCATGGTCACCAATGAACTGATCTAACAATGATTCTTAATTTCACTCTGCTTATATACGAAGTTACAAACTTGTTCAGGATTTATATCTCCCCACCATTTAACCCAACGTACGTTTATTTCGAGTTCCTTTTCACTTATTTAAATTTTTTTTCAATTTATACACATTACTTTCAGGGGCGAAGCGTATTTATTTTTGGTACTTTCCTTTATAAACACTCCGCTTTTTACTCTTTCACCGTCCAACTACAATCCTCCAAATAACTAACATAATTTTAAACCGTCATAACGGGAAGAACTCTCGAATACTTGTGCAACTTGAACCTTGTAGACCATCCTGGATCATAGCCTTTCCTAAACCTTTCACGCCTCTCTGGAAACTCGTACATACTCACCTAAGCATACACCCTGACATTATCCTTTCTTTTCCTGCTCTTCGTTGTGGATGAGGAGCATCGCACGGGCTTTTATTTTCGACACTTTCTAGGGGGGTAGATTTTATAGTTCTGTGAAACGATCTATTATAAGAGTGAGCAAGCAATAATACAACAAATACAATTACAACAGTATTCACGGGTAAGAGTACCGGGTACCACTTCTTCTCTTGATAGGTTCGCTGTGCTCTCTCAACTACTACGCGCTTTATTTTTGAGACACTGTATTGTAATACCCCTGTCACCGCTTCTTTAACTAACTTGACAATTCTCGACCTAAAACTCAGTGGCTTTGATCCGCCACAGCATTCTTGGCCATCGCCCGTCACCCTCTATAATTTCTCTCAACTGCAGCTACAGTCCTTGACTTTTTATCTTTTAACACGGTTTTACACCTACATATTCTATAGAACTACACATCACAAATGGTACAAAAGTATGTACTTGGCATACCCCATCGTTTGTACCGAGCTGCGTATTTAACCATTTCGGATAAACACTCCACACATGCCATACGCTATCGAGGCAGGGGGCTATGGTTTTCCACGGGTAGGAAAACTTTTCTGCGAACCAGGTTTCTGTAGACGTGAACAGGCCTCCTCACCCCTCTGATATGCTTTCACACTCTTTCCTTTCACATGTCGGAAACCCTCGACGCAAAACCTTTGTGAACTCCATCCACTAGCTAATTACGGCTCCTTCACACTCGTAAACTTACTTATCAACCACCTCCTAAGCCTCCATGACTCGCAATGCATAATCAAAACCATAATTTTTAACTATATATATAAATATTAATATATAATACTATAAATATGTAATATATATATTAATATATAATATATATATTAAACTATTATATATATACTATTATTATACTACTATAACATATATATGCACAATTTAAAAGAAAACTATACAAACATAGTGTATACATATGAATGAACTTTATTTAACTTTATTCACACGATGACGCACCAATAGAAACAACTAACAACAACTAACAACTATTATATGTACTATATAATTATATAATATATACTATATATCATATACTATATATATACTTATATATTATATATATATATATAATATTATACTATACTATATTATATATATATATATATTATATATATACTACTATACTATATATACTATATATATCTACTATGTACTACTATACTACATATATATATATTATACTATTATATATAATATAATATATAACTATATATACTAATATATATTTATATATAATATATATATACTATACTATATATATATATATAATCTATAATTAATATATATACTATATATACTAATTGAAATAATAATATTAATAACTCAATAGCGTAACTTATGACTTACATCCACTTTAACGATTGGACTATCATAATATGACAAATTAGGAGTTATCCCGTTTTTGAACTTTATCTGAATATTAATGACGGATCCTGAAGGACTAGAATCGGTCTTGGTGTCTTACGGAATATCATCACAGTCTAGCTACTCTGCGCGTGTTCAGTTAAACGAGCGGGAACATTTTATACGTCCTGAAGCTTTTTGCTGATACTAGCCACATCCTGTTACATGCCCTTTCTCTCAATCGCAGAGAGCACGATCATGCTATTACATCCAACACAATGTTTGATTTCCATTTTAACTACCTCATCATCAATAATGATTTTGACCTACCGCTCCAAATCACGATCTTTTGTTCTTTAAAAACTATTATAGATGGTAACTAAATTTGCGAGACCTGTTTGGCAAGCTCTCCTCTACGGATATTTTCTTACACGTTGTCTTCGTACTACACCCTCAGGTTTTACTTCTTGGACAAATTTTGTTTCCTCTACGTCCAGACTTAATACGTGTACCCTTTAGATGCAACACTCCTTGGCTTACATACATTTTGCCATTGGCACATCTTGTTAATACGATACATTCGAACTTCTCATGTATGGTTTTACATTGTCTGACAAATTTAATATCGGATACACACCTCTTGCTCATAACTTATTACTATCTGCTCAACATATTAGGTCCGATGAAGCTGTACAGGTACACGTTTGCTGATGAATTGTTGTGCAGGCAACTCAACAGTTGTTTTGGTTCCTCTCGAGAGAGATGATTGATGACAGAGAGCTGATTAGGGGTGGGAACACTTGCAGTGAGGACGCCCCTTGCGTAACGGCTGTTGATTGTGCACGGCTGAGTAGGGGGTCTCTGCACGTGATGAAAGTAGTATTAGCACTCTCATTTTCTTCATATACTCGTTAAACGGCAATACGGCGACCTTCTTCATTGTGAAGATATCCACTTGGTAATCAGAGGGCTATAACTGAGAAAAGTAGAGGTAGGAATTACACCCCCCCTTCCTGCAACCACCTTCTTTTTAATTTTTCAGTTTTCTTTTATGTTACGGGAGAGTTTTTTAATGTGTTTCTATGGCAACGCAGCTTTACCTTCTGAGCGCCTGTTTAACAGAACACTTCCCCTTTAACGATTCAAGCAGAGTTTCACATACCACACTGGACCGAACTTCTTCTCATCATCACACGATTTTTTATCGCTTTTCAGCGCCGTTTCAGCTTTTAACACTCTTTTTATAACGAAGGTACAATACTTTACGACCAACCTACGTACACTACCTACTTATTCCAGGAATGTTACACAGTTTCTATCTCACTGCGGTACGAATTTTGGTGCGGAGCACGAACTTCTATGCGTGTTTTCCTACGGATGAACAGCTCACACCAGCAACAGTACTCCTGATATGGTCGGAACGTAACTTCTTTATATCCTGTCACAGACCTCTTTCTGGCTACGGGAAACATTCTGAGACCCACAAGAACCATTGACCTGGCTTCACTACTCTCTCTTTGGTGCAAACACGGAACTCAGATACCTGGTGTTTTAAAAGACAACACGTCCTCATGTGTTTGTTTGAGATGAAAACTGTTCTGTGTATGAAAAAACATACACAATATACTTTAACACATGTGGGAATTACACACCGTAACCGTCTCAGCTACTATCCTCGTTTACTTTGTGCACGCATGTCAACGCAGTACTATAACCTTTATTGACCTTCGTATCATTTTCCAACTGATTTAATATCGTACTATCCCCTTCATGGACATTCTACTATATTATATTATTACTCACTTAACACTTCTCCTGGGAACTACCACCTATACACCCAGATTACTTTTACACAGGTGCATGCTCAACAAACTTCCACCATCCTTCAATACTGTTTAATACGCACGAAAGTAGTTTTACCCGCACGCTTGTGGGTACCCAGCCACCATACATGTACGAGGGCTGACCGATACCAATTGAATTTTACCCACATCCTACCTCGTAGCGTGCCTTGACTGTACACACTGCAATTCTTTTCGACACGGTATGGTGACGACGTATAACTATATATATATATAATACTTAATATATCTATACTATTTATATAATTATTATATTATATTATATACTATATATATATACTTATAACATATATATATATATAATATATATATATTAATTATATAATACGATTCGTCTTACTTCAATACATAACAACACTAACTCACTTTACACAAACCTTTACCTACCATAGCTAAACTTTTAATAACTCACACGACCGTACATATTTTACATTACAAATATATCACAACGAATATTAAATATTTTACACACTAACTTACGTTTTACAATAATACTTAATACTATTTATTAACGGGTGTATAAACAGCTGCAATTAAGAACTTCCCCTGAGGTTCACACAAGACTCCAGATTTAATACTCTGTAAACTCTTTTACAACATTATACAGTCATTATACTCGTTGTCCTATCATGTACGCTACGTGTCTCACTCACATACCCATCCGACAAGCAACATTTGTAAAAGCTCCTCCTCAGATAATATCATAGTATGTTTGGCCTCCGGATCGGTAGCATAGATGCTTTCTGCCCATCGTCTCTACAGTAGATGTATGAATTTCTGCACATCAACACGTGTCCTAGGAATCGTTTACATAAAACAGTTTCACGACACTCATCAACCCAGCATTTTCTTGGAATGCGTAGCTATTCCTCGTATACACCAACATAATGACACGACTGTTTAAATAGTTAGATACACACACTCACTCTCCTTCACTACTACCTTTACTACCCTTCCCGCCTACCTCTGACATACACCTTCAGCTGTTTGTCACTTCCTGAAATGTAGAACCACTGCGCAGGTACGTTCAATACCTTCTACAACCACTAGCCTTCCCATAAGTCTAGCTTCCATCCGACGGTGTCGCACTGTTTAGAGAAGGTTAGACGTAAGCTGTTTGTCCTTGCTCCTTTGCTCTGGCAGACTTACATCTGTTTTTTCGAAGTTACGTTTTCAATCCGCACTTAGGGTTAAAGTAATTCAGTATAAACGACAGTCCTTGGTGTGCGTTTACATATACCACACGTACATTTATCGCGACTCATGTAATCACGCCTTGTGTTGTAAACTATGATGACTTACTAACAACTGAACAAATTCAGTTCACTTCGGTTTCTTTCTATTAGAATGCACTCACACATAGAGCGCATCCTGACTTCCATTGACATGATGCTCTTGTACCATGATGTATTACCTACTTAAATAGACGAACCACTACTCGAGCGCTCTTCACTGTGAAATAAGGAACACCTTTTAAGACTACGAGTAGAGAACTTGTTCACAGCTTGACACGCTAAAGCGACTATAGTTTGACAACCGAGTTTTAGAATCAAAAGATCACTACTATACATTCTTCGACGAAACACAATACTGGACGGTGAATTTGAGGATACATAGTTTAACACCTCCAACTCCACAGTGGATCATAACTAATAATTCTCGACGCACACTCACCAAATGGACGGGTAAATCGAGATGAGCGTTTACACCCTCCATCACAATAGACAGACGTATGTTTTTTACGAACCTGATATACGACGTACACATAATAATTTGATTTCTATTACCTCGAGTAATAATAAATAAATAACTACATAATAATAACTAATAATTAATAACTAATACATAATCACTAATATACATAATAATAACCAAATGATCAACATACATATAATACATAAATAAACTCAATATAATAATAATAATAATACATACATATAACTAATAATTAATAATTAACTAATAACTAAATAATAATATACTAATAATAATACATACATAATAATAATACATAAATAATAATACATTAATATAATGAAATGTATAATTTTTTAATAATATACAATTATAACTACATATAATAATAACTACACTATATAATAATAATAACTAAACATAATACATGTTCATACATTACATAAAATAATATAATAATAATAATCAATATAATACATACCCTCTTTTGATTAGAAACTTTGAACTAACATTTTTGATAACATGAGTGAACTAACTATAAATGACAGATGATTAATTCATAGGCAGTAGAGCAGTAACAGCATTAAAGCAGTACACAGCAGTACAACGCACGTAATACGCAGTTAAACGCATTAAACGCCTTACATACGCAGTACAAGCACGTAAAGCACGTACAACGCACTAAACGCAGTAAGGGCAGTAAACGCAATAGCCACAGTAAACGCAGTCAAGCAGTACAAGCAGTACAGCTTATTATTATCCCACACTGTTTAGTTAGGTAACCTGCGCAATTGAGATTTCACTGTTTTACTGATTGACGAGTTCTTAAGTAAAATGTTTTCACTGATAGTTTAACAACGCACGTAAAGCAGTAAAGCAGTACACAAGCTTATTATTTACACCACCTGTTGCTAAGGTAACTGCGCAATTGGTTCACCTGTTTTATGACTTTGAAAAGGTTGTAAAGTAAACATGTTTTTACATGTCAGTAAATGCAGTCACAGGCAGTACAGCAGTAAACAGCAGTAAACAGCAATAGTAACAACAGTAACAGCAATAAACGTGTATTCACACTGTTGTCTAGAGTAACCTGCGGTATTGATTTACTGTTTCACTGATTTAATGGGTGCAAAGTAAACTATTTTTACATGAAATTATTCTTTAAATTTATTTTAGGTCCAACTGTTAATGTAATTCTTCAGTATAGGATTCACTAGATGGTGAATCGGATCGTGTGGCTTTGGTTCCGACTCTGGTTCTTCAGTCTGTTGTTGTTGTTAGTTTGCTGTTGACTGTTGTTGTTGTTGTAGCGTAGATGCTGTTTCAATGGATTCGTGTTGTTTTTGTCTTGATGTTTCTGACATTGTAATAACCCACCGTTCATCGTCCTCAGATGTTTTATTTATAAAGTTCTTTAAATTTTATGATTATAAGTAGAATGTGAAATGTTAGTTGCGCTGTTTTGTTGAATGTGCGTACTGTGGCTGTTTGTACGATGATGTTTCATGAGTTTGTTTTGTATGTTGGTTGTTGGTGTAGACTGCGGACACATGGATGACACTGTTGTTTGCGTCGTTCTGACTCTGCGTTGTTGCTGGTGTAGATTCGGCTTCATGGATTGATGTGAAGAAGAGAAGAAGAACGAAGAAGAAGAAGTCTCCCTTACGGACAGAAAAAATCAGAGTTAAAACCATACAATACATGAATAGTACATAAATAATACATAATAAATAATAATAATACATACACAATACATACATAATAAACTAAATACATAACTATTACTAGAGTAGTACATGAATCAACTAATAATACAACATAACTAATAATAATAACTAAATATATAACTAATTACATAATAATAATACGATAATACATAATAATATAATAATAATACTAATTACACATTTATAATTACATAACTAATACATAATAATAATACATAAATACAATATCAGTCACCCACTTTGACAATAACCACGTCACCATTGCACAAAATATGCATTTGGACATGGCTTTGTTTATAATCTCTCTCTGTCTCATTCTTCTCTCTCTCTCTCTCATTCGTCTCTCTCTCTCTCTCTCTCTCTCTCTACTCTACTTCATCTCCTCTCTCTCTCTCTCTCTCTCTCTCTCTCTCCTCTCTTCACTCTCTTCTCATCTCTCTCTCTCTCTCATTCTTACGTCGTTCTCTCTCTCTCTCTCTCTCTCTCTCTTATCTCTCTCTCTCTCTCTCTCTCTCTCTGTCTGGTACGTTCCAACGACACATTAATATACTAACTTTTCGGCTGTGTTTACAATCGGTACATACATACATACACTATATAATAATAATAACTTAATAAATAATAATACATAACATTAATATATTAATATAATAATACATATTAAATATTAATAATTAAATAATACATATACAACTAATATAATACATATATAATAATACATAATAACTTAACTATAATAATACATATACACTATATGTGCCAGACTACACAATCCTATATTATACATAATATACTATAATAAATAAATTACATAATAATTATATAATAATACACTAACTAATAACTAATAATAACTACTAATAATAATACATACACTAATCAACACAAATAATACACTAACTACAATAATAATATAACGAAAGGGGTGACGGGGGTGTGTACATACACACCACCCTCCCATGCGTTGATAAATGCATCATCAACGGATGCTCGTGTGCACCACCTAAAGCTCGCAACAGATGTACTGTATAATATACACAACAGTCGGTTAGGGCTTACAGGGGGGTTGGAGGTTGAACTTGATATAACTATACATAACTACACTAATATACATACATAATAACTAATACATAACTAATACATAATAATAACTATAACTAATAATAATAACACTAATATAATAACTAAATACGAAAGGAGGATGAACAGTCGTGGTGGTAGTTGTAGTTGTCGCTATACGTACGTGACGTTATGTTAATTTATAAGTCATGGGTATAGTAGTAGTAGTACGTAGTAGTACTAGTAGTAGTAGTACAGTTAAAGCTCCGTGACGTACGTTAGTAGTAGTATTGTTTGTAGTAGTATATATATATACATATTATATATTATATATTTTTATATATATATATATATATATATATATATATTATAATATATAATTATACTATATATATACAAAATACTATAATTAATATATACTATATATACATATAACTTATATATTATAATATATTATATACTATATTAATATATACAATACTACATAACTATAAATTATAAAGTTTAATTTCGTTACACAAGACATCCCGAGTCTTTCCTTTTGCCCCCGAGGGCAAGATTAGAAATCGAACGAAAAAGGTAACAAGCTCGCACAAGAGCGAAGCTCATATTTGCTACATTTCCTTCGACTTTTTTACATCCCCTAGAGTTCTCACGGTTAACAATTAGCTACTAATATCACCCATGAAGTCTTAAACGCATGCACTGGGAAATGAACACCTTTTATTCAATTTTATTTAATGTTAAACATATGCTTGGAAAATGTAACATGATTCACTTTAGTTATATACACAGATTATTATGTTCCAATACCTGAAAAGGCCCTTAAGCACAAAGCACGTATAACGCTCGACGTCTCTGACAAAACGCTCGACGCTGACAGGGGACAGTGAGGACCGGGTATTGAGTCCCACTCCCGTCCACTATTTTTAATATATCACCACGTGGGGACTAAGAGTGGGGAACGTAGGGATAACACTTCCCGTTCTCCCAACTGACGCACAAGGCGATGCGGAACGACAACGACCGAATCCGATCACGGAGACCCGCGGTGGCGGTGGCGGTGGCGGTGGCGGAAAGCGGTGCGGTGCGAAGGCTGCGGGCGGCTGCGGGGCCAAGGCGGATCACAAACGGGCGCGCGCGAAAGCAAGGTGTGTGTGTGCGAGAGACGAACAAAGGGGGGTACAGTGGCAAACATGAATGAATGACTGTGTCACTGTGTAAACAAACAACGGGGGGTACGGGTAATGCAACAACGAAAGAGACAAAGACGATCGACGGTGGGGGTAAAGCGATGGAGGGGATAGAGAAAATGTTATTTTTATAACACTTGTGTGAGAGAGGGAGTTCTTGGGTGCATGTCTCTTCCAGTGTCTTTACCTGTATCTGACCAATGACTCCTAATGAACCACATCTCGTGTACATGTTTGATAAGACTTGCGGTCACTTAAACATACCAACTCCGAATGTGTGCACCTACGGTGCACTAACTAATGTACAAATATATACATACGGACGGGTGGTTGAAGAACGTGGGGAAGGGGTAAATATAATATCATAGATATACTAATAACCACCTCACTATACGTACCATACAACTATATACGAATCACGTGTACGCTGCGCTACCGCGCAGCTAAACATTATTGTGTACGTATATTTCATGTGTCGTATATCATGTACGTCCACTCTGCTTCTCGTGAGCGGGTACACTACTCCCCTTTTGACTGCTCTAATGTCTTACCCGTAAACAACATACACACATTCTTTGACTAAACATAATAACGTGAATTGTTTCTTGGAGACCTCAGAAAACAATAAAATCTCATCACATCGGTGGCTACCATTACAAATGGCCTTCTAAACAAAGCGGGGGAATTCATGTTCAGATTGCTTGATTTTTTTTTCTTCTGCCCAAATACTCCAGTTATATAAGGCTTACTTTCCGCCCTGTATGGAATGACTGTTTCCACCATTTGCGTTGATCCGGTTTCCACCCTCCTTTTGGACTAGAGTTGACAGCTACAGGCTAACGAGGTTTATAACAACTGTTCGCATACCTCTCTGAATTCCCTTGACCTCTTTTTCCTCTGCGTCGTGACGTTGGTGCCCTATGCTCGAGAGAACTGACCTCTTACAACGGCAGGTGTTAGAGAGAATTGACCTCTCGCATCCCACTACATACAACAACATTTCCAATCTTACTATTATTATTAATAATTAAAAAGGTAAAATCTCTAACCTAATATACAAAGCCCAAATTGCTAACACAGTTAAACAAATGCTTTGCAACTGCATCATTAACAACAATTCAAAACATTATGAAAGACCTCACAAAAGAACCCCTCCACAAATAAATCCATACATCATAAACATAGCTATGAAAAAGTCCCAAGAGAACAACATTATTACCAAAGTCCTGGATACAGAAAATGGATTTCAAATATTCTTTAGGGACAATAGCACAGATATCCATCTGAAATCGCTTCTCAAAAACTATCAAATTCTGAAATAGATAGCCTCGAAGAGTCCTCATGTGTCACCTCCCCCTTTTTTTTCAGTATTTTGACTGTCAACTATCCATCTCGGACACATTCATTCAAACAGAAACCATGCTGCATTAAGATAATAAATGTAAATTATAAAATTGTCTCACCATCTACACAATGATAGCCTCACCAAAAAATGGTCATTTATTTTAATCACAATCGGAAGCCCTCGATCATTAGCATTAATTCAAATTGATTTAACTCAATAAATCCCCTAAAATCTTTATGGGTAACATATAATTACCCAATAACCTTCTCCCTTGCATCAAAAATATTATGGGTATATCGTACGAGATTAGAGAAAATATGAGCCATATCAGAAGTTTTCACTACCATCGACAATTTAACAAATATGCTCTAAAAAACAGAAAACTAGACACTCATCTTAGATAACTGACTATCTATGCTAATCTGGCTTTTCATAATGATGTATAAACTTCAATATTAAACACAAAAGCAACTGGGAGTCTACGTGGAGTATATTATTACAAGAATATAGCTCAAACTCATGGGTATGGTTAACGCCTAATTATTTAAAAAATACATCTCTCTTGGAGTCCAAGGTGCCTCCTATGTAAATGAAACAAGATATCATGACAATATAAAAGTAAATCAAACAGCTTGTGTACTAATTTCTAAACGAATTATGAATGAAATTACATCCACTTTAAACACTGATAAACCTCAACCACATATCTGAATAAAAGTACAACTGTGAGGATATAGAACAGTGACCCGCATGCTGGGAGGAACAGGGTCCTAAACATTCGAAGATGCACCCGATATATCACACCAATAGTAAATACAAGAAAACTGAAAATAATATATGAAGAATATCCATGTTGGGGTCCAGGTAAACTATCTCTAATATAAAAAGAAACAGCTAACGGTCGGGTCATCATAACCCCTAATATAATATATATATTAAATTGTTACCGATAAATCCAATATCAAGAACATAGAGCAACAGCAGAACCTATATTTTTAAAGACTCGAAAAGTATAAATCCATCGAGTTATAGTATATCCACTATAATAAACTTATTAACTATATATTAACTATTAATATTATACTATAAATTCTTTAAATATCTTCACTTTGAATTATCTATAGCTATATCATGATATTCACATAGTATAATAATTAATAAACTAAAATATTAATTAGATATATGGAGGAATAATATAGTAGTATATTATTAAGTTCCTTCACAATTTAAAAATTGTATGAAATATTACATATAATTGAGAATCAAATATAAGCTTAAATATCTATCATTCTCAGATCAAAATTAAATAATATAATTTAATTAATAATATTATATAAATTGAATATTATATATAATAAATATTATCATATAATATACTAATTATAAATAATTATGATTATAACTATAATATATTATTTATTAATAATATTATATAGAATATTTATATATATTTAATAATAAATATATATTAGTATATATAGTAACTAATCCTATCTATTAAAACATCTATTACAGGGAGGACAGTTTGATACCTAGTATCAAGTATGATTACGACCGATCTATCCTTCATTATCATTATGGACGAAACTTATCACTTTAACATTAGAAGATTACCCTTACAGCACTTATTTTCGTACGAATTAGGTTACGGACTGAACATAGTATGATTCCTGCTAGAGATTAAATACTACTCTCTAGGTAGGGTTTATAGCTGAGACTTTCGGTAAAGCAAACTTAAATGCATCTTCGTCCCTTAGTCTCGATAATTTTACCTCAATATTAATAACTAACTGCTAAGATGTATTTTATCACATCAATGTAGTTCTGGCAATTGCATTAAAGAAACAGCAAGCCAATGTCACTTGATTATCTGAAAATGTTAATAGTCAAAAGCCAAACTGACAAATAATTTCCTTTGACCACATTTCAATCGGGCAATCAGAAGTTACACCACGGGCTTTCCGGAGCTCACAATACAGAAAATTGATATAAGCAACAATCGAATAAACGTTACAACTATTAGCTAAAAAGAACAGAGGCTATACTGGGGTCAGGTAGAGCCATTAAAGATCAAGAACAAGAGACCAATGGAGTCAAAGTCGAACTCCTATGTAAAGAACAATAGAGATCTGACCATAATATATAAGAGCATCACTGCACTGGGTTGTCACTCTATAACTCCCTATATTTATAGAATACTAGAAGCGTCAGGACCTAATTATCCCGAGATGGAAGAAAGCCAGACCAACTGGTGTTAAGAAATGACCACGAATATAGAAGAACAGTCGAACTAGGGTCCACATCGTAGATACGCCATAGAATATAAACAGATAATCTGAAGAAATTACCAGGCACAACATAGCAATCCGGGGGACAACGGCAACTCTATCAATTATAAAGCACACCCGCAACTGGGGTCCTATATAAATAACCTCTCGAAGATGAAAAGAACCAAGACTAAAGTAGGAGGTACGTGACCCCAAATCAGATACAAGCAAACTAGCAGAAGCCATAACATTTTAAAGCTTCGAAAGGAAGAACTACAAATCTATTCGAGTTTTAGCTAAGTCCACATTGAATAAAAAGTTTAATATAATAATATAATTCATACTATATTATATCCTTATATATAATCTATAATCTACTATAAATTAGATTATATACTTCTATGTTGTATATGTTATATTTATATCTTAATAATTTTATTATATATAATATTACTATATATCATATATTAATTAATTATATCATTATTTCTTATACTAATAAATATTTATACTCTTAGTTCTTACTTTTTATCCCAGCTAATGTATCTGGCTTAAATCGGCATAAGACAACAAGCATCAAAGAATGTTCACAATCTCATTGACATATTACAACCAATGTTAATGAATATAAAAAAGAAAACTTCGACCAATTAAAAAGACTGATAGACAGGTAGTTCACAAGATCTTTCGCGTAACCTCTAATATAAAGTACGATTATGATGCCGTTGTTTACCGGGATTGGTATTTAGATGAAACACAAGCACTGGGGTTAGGTAACAACTTATAAATAGTATCATAATTATACTATATATAATCTAATAGGAGGGGTCTAATAGTAGGCTCTACTACTATATATATATAATCATATATAATATTATTAATATATATAATATAGTAGTGAAGCCCCAGTTTGGTAGTGGCCACTTTAGATATGAAAAAGGAATAGAGATATTTTGGCTTCTAACTTTGCGAAATATAAAATATAACCAGGGTAAGATTCAAAGTCTTGGATGTTATATGAGGGGGTGCCCCGCGAGGGTCGACGCTGATATTGCGCTTTTACGCCCTTCGTGGCGGTTCCGGATGGGTGAGATTGGCCTAAACAGCGTTCGGGTGACCGCGACCACCTGGACGGTCGGTTCTGGTCTGACGACAGAACACGGCCGAAAATCTTTGTTCTTCTTTTGTACTTTTCAAACGTTATTTTATTGATTACGTCGAAATATTGAGTCTAAATCTTTTCCTGCCATTATTAAACAGCCATCTTAACATTGCTTAACACCTTTATTTGCACTAAAACGGCCTGCCCATGCCCGCCCCGCCTCGCACGCCCCGCAAACGTCCCGCACCGCACGCCTGCCATCGCACGCGCTCCGACTGCAGAATCCAAACTGAATATTGGTATATACATCTATATATTCATACAAACATATGTGTGATATATATATATATATATATATATAAAAATATATATTATATATATAGATATATGTAGGTAATGTTTTACTTATAAATATAGTTGAAATGATCGAGAGGGACCTATAAAACCTGAAGGAATGATTTTAGGCTCGGCTTCCCGTCAGCCTATGGCTCGATATAGTATTATAGAGGGTTAGAGTGTAATCGTATCTGGTTAATTTGGAGGGGTGTTAGATATGGAGGACCTCATTGTTAACGAGATTACGTCCCCGTGGGTCCCCATTGATTACCCTAAAAGAAATTAAAATTGTTCGTATAAGGCTGAAAATTTGGTAGCAGGATTCGAGTTGGTTTTCTGAAAGAGTTGAGTAATTGGATTCTGAAGGAGTTGCATCCGGCACTCGGTGCTGGAATGTGCGTGAGCCGAGTTATAACTTTCGTATACAAAATATTGGTGTCTTTATATATGATTATTGGGTCTGTAAGATTTCAGATTAATGCGTTTCCTTCAGAGAAAAAAAAAATCATATAAATAGAAATTTCTATTCTTTTTTTGCTTATTAACTTAACAATGTCGTTTTTACATACCTAAATCAGTAAATTAGTAAATCAAACTACACTCCAGCCACCCTCCTACCATGTTTGATCTATTGATCAACTGATCTATTGATTCAAGTCCAAATTTTTTACTAAAATTGTATGTTTTACATAGTTTTCATTAATCTAGTAAATCAAACCAACCATCTCCATGCCCTCCTGTCTCAATACATCTCTTCCTTCTACGATTATTGAGTCAAGTCAATTTTTACTAAAAATTGTAACGTTTTACAACATACATAAAGCAGTAAATCAGTAAATAACCACCATCCAGCCGATCCCACCTACATTCCTATTCATCTTTGAGTCTACTTTGATCTATTGATTCAGGTCGCATTTCGAGTATCATTTATAATAAACATAACAAAAATCAGTTCTTAATATACATAAGATAATCATATATGTTTGACGTACAAAGTTTCCAGATAATAAAGCTTACTTAGCATCATCTGAGATATGAATATAACCCACAACGACAACCTAAAATCTTAAACAGGAAAAAGGTTAAAATTTAAGAAAGTTCCCATACTTAACAAAGCAACTAACATGATATCCAAAACGTAACTTATTCATGTTAATTTTATATTAACATGATTGATAATTTAACAAAAATTAACATACCTAGTGTAATTATCATACAGACCAGAAAATTAATGCTAAGTACAAAGTTTTTTCCATTAATGAAAGCCAACATAATTTGCTGATCTATAGAATATATATATGGTCGAGAGCGACACATCTATGACACATATCTGTTAACATAGATGGAAACTGTATAACACATGTGTATGACAAGGTCCAAACTTATCAAGAGTAAAGTAACTAACAAGGCTTCACAAAAATAATAACATTGAAACTTTTCAAACATATCACCACAGACAATGTGTAATTTAACATTATCATAGTGATATTTAATCAAAAATTTAGGCATAACCTTTACCTAACGCAGCATAATACGTAATGGATAAAAGACAAACAAGTAAAGTTTTTACCCTCTGTTAAAAGTGAAACGATGAAATAAATACTTATACACACAACAACACAGTAGAATAAACAGCTATATTAACAATTAGTAATAAGGGAACAACGAGGGAAGGTACAGAACAAGTTTCATTTTATAACATATAATTTTCATTGAAAAGCGTTATATAATACATTAAAACATATATAATAACATAAAAATAAGTATTAATTTTAAATATATTATTCATCTAATAGAGAACATAGGATTCAACATAACTTGGGTAAGTTTGTAATATACTCAGTCTCTAAGATTTCAACCAACCTTTGAAGGGATTAAGTATATATGTGTTCAGCCACTAACATTTTTCAGCTTATTTTGATTCAGCAGCACCACCCATTCTCTCATAAAAGAGAGAGAAATCATTGCCAAGCTGAAGTTGTTAAGGCATTTCTGTATACTGCACTATACGGGAAACCACATGTTACGGTGTAAATATCATAGATTACACGGTGAGCTATATGTATTAAGTCATCGAGTATGTCAACATCGTTTTAATCTGAATGTTAATTCATTTTTTTAGTTTGATGAAAAGTGTATAAATGTTTCAGAGCGTGTCGAACTGTGAAACTATTACTGTACGGTAGAAAGTGACTACGTTAATGGTTTTTCGCAGTAGTTGCGTAATCAGGGTTTTTTAATATTGTCAGACGACGAGGCACTAACGTCTATTCTATAAGAGACCATTAAGCGGTCTTCCAGTTAGATATTTTATACCAATGGCGTTTGATCCATCGGATAACAAACCGTTATCTCATACCATGCTGTTTGCGGATGTCGATATCTTGATGTAATTCCATCAGTCACAAACGAATAAAAGGTCTAGTATTGAACTCTGCATGGGAAAGGAAAATACAAAAGGCAACAGTAGCGGTCGACATTCGGATTTACGATAATATCAAATGAACACTTTTCGTTTGGAATAGACGGAAGTCTGCCGTGAGATATCAAAAACAGACAAAAGACCGTAGAGATGCGGGAAAGATGTCATCGTCAGCAAAGCGAAAGATCTACTGAAGAAAATAGAAGTGTATAAAGTATCTTAAAGGGTAATGAGATTCTTCTTTCAACAACCAATCAGAAGCAAGTAAAAAAGGATATAGCGCACGAACGAAACAATAGTCAGTTCTCAAAAGTATATGATTCTCGTTAGACAAAACAACAAAAAATCAATAAACAAGGTTTCTATTGTAATATATGCATTACAAGGAGAAATCTTAATTACAGCAAATGTGACAATGGAAATGAGCTTAGCCAAAAAAAAAAAAAAAAAAAAAAAAAAAAAAAAAAAAAGAAACAAAAAAAGGGTAACAATTTTAAATAATATTAATAAATATAATAATAATATATAATAATAATAAATAATAATAATATAAAATATAATTCAATGTTTACACATCAAATAGTTTTAATAGGCCTTAAAGAATCTAAAAGTAAAAACGGCTTAAAATTTACACTTGAAAAATCCAAATCATGAATGTCAATTATAAGTTAAAGGATATTTTCATACTTCATCGATACCATCATTGAGTAAATATGTTAAAAGTTCACGTTCAGACACTTAAATTTGTTTACTAGATAGATAAGTTAGGTAAGCACTTTCGGACCATTGTTTTTAAAGATGAAGGGTAATTTTCATCTATAGATTTAAAGAAACGTTCAATGATATTTGCTCAGAATCATCTAAACCAAGTGCGGTTTTCTATTGAGCATAAATAATTCCCTGGATTACAAGATCGTATGTGCAACAGTTCATAATTGATAGCATTTTCGATTGTCTTAGTTTGCGCGTTAATTTATACAGTTCTAGCATAACATCCGATAGATATTTTCTGGTTTTATCAGAAATATAGAATTCTACCAGGCTGTAAGAGGTTTAAATAAGCCTGTGTCATTACACATCTTCCATACTCGAACGTCCATTCGGTATGAAAATTATAGCCTTAGAAAAGAGATAGTAAGATATAAAACTGATTTTATGACTCCTCAATTCAAACTCATGGCAAAACGATCTAGCTACATTCGGTAGAGTTAGAGTACACTTAACCATTCTGGCCAGCGTGATGACATTATACAGAGTAGTTCATGCAGTACTTCATAAAGATACGCCTGTTTGTGGTATACGATTGGTATGTAATACAGAGTGAAAACAAGAACCATCGGGGTTTCTTTTATATAAGATTGAACCCCCACACCCGGGGATCTTGATTACCCATTGTATAATGTTTTGTAATAGAGGTATACATCTGTTTAAGGTACGCACATATCAGCCACTTAGTGAAAATAAACACTTCAACGGAACATCAACTGCCTAATGTTCAAGTCAGAAGATTTGACGTTAAACAAGCTCATGAGAAAGATATTATGAAAATAAGGATACAAACACAAGCTAACAGGAGCTAAACCTGTTTTTTTAGCAGGTGTACATTCACTTTTAGGCATGCTATAAATTTTATATGTTGTATTTGTATTTATAATAATGTGTTTCATTTCAAAGCTATCACATGGCAAACTAATACCTAATTGTGAACTAAGAAATACTATATCTAACTTAGCGAATAATATTTTATCATTAACAAAGTTATTCTCGATCTACGAAGATTCGCTACTTATACTAAAGGTAAAAGTAGCTAACAAGTCATGACAATACTCGATATGTTTCCAGACTTTTCCTCATATCAGCACAGGGTAAAAGACGGATATTAACAAAATCTAAAAAAGTGACCAATTCTATCAAAGATAGCCACGAGTTGAAACTATGATTTGACATTATATCATCAATAGTGTCACTCGTATCGATTATAACAACAGTTTGAACTATGAATGACCAACGTTAAGACATTAGAAAGATTGCTCGGGCAAACCATAAACTTACTCAAGCAAAATCTATAACATAGGCTCAGTTTCTAACACATATACGTCAGTTACAAAGTAATGATCTTAACAAACCATCATTTCTTAACAAATTAGTGAATTTAACACAGTCATAGTAATATTTTAACTAAAGTACATAACTTAGCAACTATAAGCATCTTTCATTAGCAATGTAATACGTAAAGCAACATCAAATACGAGAGAAACCCAATGGGATGGCGCCCTGAAAGGGTGCTGAAATACTGAGAGGGGGGATCACCGAGGGGTGTAATGGGGCATTAGGTCTGTTAGACTCCCGGTGGTCGGTCGCCCGAAGCGCTTGTTTTAGGAGCCATCTCACCCATCGGAAGCCGCCACAAGGGCGTAAGGCGCAAGTATGACCGTACGAGCCCTCGGGGGCACCCTTATAGTAACCAGTCCTAGCGACTTGTAAAATGTGACACTGTTTGAGCTTAAACCCATATATAGATTATATTCCAATTTTCAGACCGAAATATCTCTAGTCCTTCATTTCGAAAAGGGTGGCACTACAAACTGCTCTGTCACATATTATTTTTAATCTATGATATATAACTATATATATATTATATATATACTATATAATATATTATATATATATATATATAATTAATATTTATATAATATATATGATCATTATTATATATATATATATAATATATATTTATTATATATAATATATAGTATATAAACTATATAATATATAATATAAATACTTATATTATATATATATATTATATAGTATATATATATATATTGATCTATATATATATTATATATATATATATTAGGATGCAGTAGATGTCATTTTTTTTTTGCATCCGCGGAGTGCGGATGCGGATGCGGATGCGGATGTTTGATTTTAAATGAATCGCGGAGTGCAAGTGCGGATAGTTTGATTTTAAGGTATCCGCGTGATGAAGATGCGGAATGTTTGATATATAGTAATATAAATATATATATAATGTATATTGTATATATAATATATATATATATAATATATATATATATATATAATATAATATATAATAATATGTATATATTGTATATATATGTATAATATATTTCGAGTTTTTAGCAAATTTATTAATAATAATTGTGGTACAGTGGGCGAAGGGACCTATAACAAATGCACTCACACACTCTTTCCCTATGCTCCGTCCTAATAAAAACGGTTTTACAATGGATTTATATACTAGTATTGAAATTCAATATAGAAAAGGTAAGAATTTTACGACAGTAAAATACTCTCTCACTTAAAACACTAGTTGGAGGACAGGACAAGTATTTCTGGCAAAGTTTACTCAGCGTGCGTAATCATACTGATCTATATTAATTTGTATCTGGTCGTTTTTTTCTTGGTGATAGGTTTCAAACATTTGGCTACATCTTTTGGTAAAGCGTGTTTCTTCACACGTATGGGGACTGCAGAATTTTCAAGTGAATTTTGTTTATTTGATTAAATTTGCAGAAGCCTATTGGTTCATGTAGACTTTCGTTTTTTTCTTTAATGGGTGGCGTGTAATTAAAATAAGAGCTGTTGGAATTGAAATTTTTTTCAACTGCAAAAAAATATGGATTTTAACTTTGTTCTAATATTGTGTTGCAAAAATAAACTTGCCTTTATAAAGGATCTAATGTAAGTTGTAATGTTTGAAGGTCATGAACTTCATGGCTGTGAGAGGAATCATGAGTACATTAACTAGCGAATTGAGTCGAGTCCTCGAGTGTCGTGACGTATTTGAAGTTTGCGTTCAGATTCTTTATATGTATTTTTATTTATAAAATTCTTTTATAAATATCGACATATAAATATCCGGCAACATCCGTAGGGCAAGCGCGGATGCGGATGCGGAATGCGAAAGAAAAAATCCCCCCCCTTTTTTTTAAAAAATTTAATTCGTTTTAGGACCCCGCGGAATGTTACTGCATCACTAATTATATATATATATATATTAATATATATATATATAATATTAATATATATATATATATATATACTATAATATATATTTTATAGTATATATATATAATAGAGTTATATATCTTATTATATATAATATATATTATATATATTATATATATATATATATATTATATATTATATATATATATTATAATTATATATATATACTATTATATATATAATATAATATATATAATATTATATATATATATACGTATAGTATTATATATATATATTAATATATAGATATATATATATATATATTATATAATATATATATATATATTATTAATATATAGTATATATATTACCGTATATATAATATAATTTATTTATATATATATATATTAATATATATATATACATATATATTAATATATATTATATATATAATATAATATATGTATTTATAATTTACGTATATATATAATATAATCCGTATATTATTTATATATATAATTATAATATATATATATAATATCTATATAATATAGTTATATATATATATATATATATATCTAAATTATTATATAATTAAAATATATTTTTATAACCACAAAATTAATAAATAAATTAAATTACCCGTATATTATATATATATAATATCATATAATTATAATATATTATATATTTATTATAATATAATATATAATTATATATTAATATTATATATATATTATATATATATATTATATAAATATATATACGTAATATATATTTATAATTAATTATATATATATATTAAATATATATATAATATATAATATATATATATATATTATATATATATAATATATATATATATTATTATATATATACCTTATATATCCTGTATATATTACTATATATATATATTAATAGTTATATATTATATATAATATTTGATATATATAATCATATATATATTATAGTATATATTATATATTATATATATATATATAGTATATAAGATAGTATAGTATATATTATAATATATATATATATATATATATATATATATATATATATATATAGCGAGGATGTTATCCAAAAGTTAGGGAAATTTGACAAGTATAAACAAATTGTCCTTATTTTCCAATGGCTTGTTCCCTTCGAATAGTTTCTTTTTGAGTATTAATTTCGTCAAACCAACTGTTTTCCCTAATATTCTATCATCTTGGTAGTACTAAAAAGTAGTGAGTAGGCTGAGAATCCTGCGATTTTGTCAAGGAAATATAATAAATTTCCTAAATTTGACGCATTTTCATTCTAATTTTTAAATTTTTCGAAATTATCATATAGTTACAGAGTGCAAGGTCATGCGAATAGGGTGGGTGTGGAGTTCGCTGTAATGATTTTGGAGGTAGGAACATTGCCGAAAAAAAGTAACAGTGTGAGTGGCACAGGATGCTGCGGGCATTGTG
>JABUQX010028119.1:0-7500 GCA_015478945.1 Trachelipus rathkii
TATATATATATATATATATATATGTTTGTGTGTGTGTTTAGGTAGGTGTGTATGTGTGTGTGTGTGTCTTTGAGTTTATGTACAGGAACCACCACAGCCCCCAAAGAAGCGGCCACACAGGGTTAAGGGGAGTCTGTACTCGGAATTACATTTAGTATCAATCGTGAAAAGAGAACTTTATTTAAAGAGGAACTATTATTCTATATATTTCTGGTTATTTCGTTTCAATAGACCATGTGGTTTGGAATTTATGTGGGGGGGGGGGGGCAAATTCTGAATTTTCACTACTTCCACTGATAACCATATAAAAACTTTATTTTTTAAGATATTTCAATAATTTTTTCACGAAAGTTCTAGAAAAAGGTATGGTCAAAAAGATATAATCATTTGCCCTTGAAACTCAATAAAAAAATAATTGGTAACATCAAATATTCAATTTTGATTTCAAAATTTCAAATTTTTTATTCAAGGTCATCACTTCAAACGTGTCTGACACCAACCTACATTTATCAATCTGAATAAAACATCGTGAGAATCTTTGCCTATATATATAAAGGTCCTGGAAATTTTCAACACTATAGACCATGTCGTTTTGTTTTTTAGCGAATTTTTATGTCAACTGAAATAGAAAAGCAGAATTCTGTAGATAAACTGTGTTGAATGGGTTTTTTTTCTTTTTTTAAGAAAGTAAAAGATATTATTACGCACCTCACCCCACCTTAAGTAAGCGCACCACTAACTGCAGAAAAAGTCTTTATTCGCACCGCACCGCACCGCACCGCACCGCACCGCACCGCACCGCACCTTTTTGTTTAATTGCGCACTGTACCAAAACCGCACTACGCCAAGGCAAAATGACGGCACCACTCACCGCATCGCACCAAAAATGAGCTCACACTACAGCACTACCTGGTGGCGTCGGCCAACCCTAGTATAGAGGAGCAGCATAGCAGCAGCAGCATATATGGCAGTATGGCAGCAGTTATTACATACAGCAGTTGATATAGCAGCATGTTATGCTGTTACATGGTTACATAAGGTTATTGCTGGTTACAGCAGTTGAGCAGCATATATAGCAGCAGCGCTGCTGCTGTTGCTGGCTGGCTGCTAGCAGCTTATAGCTGCTGGCTGCTGGCTGCTGGCTGCTGGCTGCTGGCTGCTGGCTGCTATGCTAAGCATACATGGGTTATATTGTTAGCAGTATATATATATATATATATATTATTGCTATATACTGTTGCTATATATATATATATGTATATTACATATATATATATATAAGGTTATGCTACATATTGTTAGCTGAAAAGCTGAATACCCTATAAATTTATATCCGGCTCCAGCTCTTTCCCTCCAACCCTGGCCCAGGCCCTGACTCCGGGCATCTATTTCAAAAATAGTTCAGCTCCAACTTTGCGGAAATATTTTTACTTGCCAAAATAATATCTTTAAAAATATATACCCGGTCCGGCTCCGGCTCCTTCTCACAATTGTTCAGCTCCAACTTTAAGGAATTACTAACTGCCAAAAAAAAATTTTTGAAATTTTCTAAACTAGAAACGGCCTCGGCCCGGTTCGGGCTCCGGCTCCGGCCTCGGCCCCGGCTCCGGCTCCAGTCGACTTCGCTCTGATTTCAGAATAGTTCAGCTTCGATTTTGCAGAAGTATTTTTACCTGCAAAACAATTTTTTTTAAAAAATTATACTTTTGTTCCGGCTGGCTCCGGCTCCTTTCAAAATTGTTCAGCTCCAACTTTGTGGAATTACTTTCATCCCGCAAAAAATTTCTTGAAAAAAATTTGTTCTTCAGATAAGCCTCCGGCTCCGGCTCGCCCGGTCCGGCCCGGCTCCGACTTCTGGCTCCGGCCCGGCTCCGGCTCCAGCTCCAGCTCCAGCTCCGACTTTCCATTTCAGAATAGTTCAAGCCTGACTTTGCAGAAGTATTTTTACATGCAAAATACAATTTTAAAAATATATATCCTTTAATTTAGCCCTGGCTCCGGCTCTGGCTCCGGCTCCGGCTCCCTGCTCTGGCACCTTTTCAAAATTGTCCAGCTCCAACTTTGTGGAATTATTTTCACCTTGCAACATTAATAAAAATTTGTTCTTTCTCAGCCTGGCTCCGACTCTGACTCGGACTCCGACTCCGACTCCTGACTCCAGCCCAGCTCCAGCCCAGATCCAAAGCCCAGCCTCCAGCCTGACTGTTTCCATTTCAGAATAGTTCAGCTTCGACTTTGCAGAATTTTTACCTGCAAAACAATTTCTTTAAAAAAATTGTACTTGGTTCCGGTTCGACTCCGGCTCCAGCTCTGGTTCGGCCTGCCTGGCCCAGCTCTGGCTTTGGCCTGGCTCCGGCTACGTTCCGGCTCCGGGTTTGACTCATTTATATGATTGAGAAGAGCCTGAGCCTGGGGATTGTGTTTGAAAAACGAAAAATTTAATTTATTATAAAAATGTGAATAAAACGTGGAAAGGTCCTGGAAAGTTGAATTGCAATTTCAACCTGGAAATGAAATTTTTAGTTTACCCCTATAAAAATATCCTGTATCTAAAAACCTTTCGGAATTTTGAAACAAAAATACACCATTATGTAGAGGAGGGAATTTTATAATAATTAAAGTAATAAAAAAAAAAGTGAAATTTTTTATTTGTACTCTAAAAAGTTAGGGTTGGGCAAGTACAGACTCCCCTTAAAAATTCAATTGCATGGGTAGGTCCTGGCTAATACATATTTTAAATGTCAAAAACAAAATTTGGATGTCGAAATGAATATTCATTGAAATAAATAAAAAGCTATATTAAAAGATGTCCTTACATTATAAATAGTTCTAATATTATATAGCAAAATTATATGTTGTGAAGAATATTCAATACTTGGAGATAAGAGAAAATAGAGTTTCTATTAAAGTGGGAGGGTTCAGATAAGATATGGAATAAACTTTTAGAAGGTGTTATGGACCATAGTGTAGGAAAATGACGATGGCGAATGGTGTCCAGTTGAGGACAATCATTGAAGATATGGT
Source organism: Trachelipus rathkii (assembly GCA_015478945.1). Taxonomy (NCBI): domain Eukaryota; kingdom Metazoa; phylum Arthropoda; class Malacostraca; order Isopoda; family Trachelipodidae; genus Trachelipus; species Trachelipus rathkii. Next base: position 3,025 of record JABUQX010028119.1, read on the forward strand.
GAACAGATTGCGGAGTATGGAGACGGCAAAATTTACAGATGGGAGGAAGATCCAGTTATATGAAGTGGCTGTGAGTGATATTGGTGGCCAATGCGAGCCTTTCAAGTATCACCTCGTGCAAGCGCTTTCGTCCGTGAGAGGAAGACCACCACCAATGTTCGGCTTTATATTTTCTTAATAAAGCCTTGTCGGAGAGCTCCCAGCAATTCCATCCAATAAGATCGGAAGCTTTGTTGGAGAGCAGGATAATAATCAGTTGATGTGAGGCGACCTTGTCGAATGGCATCCGGGAGGTACCTAGAACAGCTCCGGAAAGAAAAGGCGGCCATTTTGGTTTCTCTTTCAGCGATTTCATTGCCAGTTACCCCTGTGTGAGAGGGGTCCAACATAGCTTGATTCGTTTACGAGAGTGGAGCAGCCGAAGAAATTGTTGTACAGCGGATAGCATTGTGCTTTTAGATTTAGGGGCATTAAGCGCCTGGAGAGCGCTGAGCGAATCTGAATAAATGACGTAAGAGTGGTTTTGGTTAAGGAATAAAATTAGAGAGAAAGGCCAATCATATTAGCCATTAATTCTACTGTAAAAATTGAAGCATGAGGGAGAGGGTATGGGAAATGCGATCAGGAAAGAGAGCAGATGCTCCCACACTGTCCCCTGTTTTAGAGCCGTCGATAAACACTGGAGTAATTCCACTTTGAACTGCGGAATGAAACAGGAATGATGCCTATATTAAGGCTGGGATCAGGCTGGGAACCCGACAGATATTAGTTGTTGTTGATGCGTTGCTGTGCCCGCTTGGTTTGATAACGTTTTTCCTTGAAGAGCCAGTTTCATAAAAAAAAATAAAAATCAGACCTCCATAAATGAGTAATTATAACAATAAAGCAAATGAAACATGAAAGTAAATAACAGAATGGGCTTGAAAGGTGTGTATTTCATAAGGAAGGGTATCCCTTCTCCCCACAACAGGTCACAAACCAGAGACTCACACAACTTTCCGAACCCCACTCCAGAAGATAGGCTGGTGTAGATGTGGCCTCCTGGAAGAGCCTCTGAACTCCACGCCGGAGCTTATCCTCCTCCGTGAACCACACGGAACCTAAATAACTTCACATTAGAGCCCGATATTAAACACCAAAGTGCAGGAGAGCCTCTTCACCGGTTAGCTCAAGGTTCGGGTTCCCTATAATTGGCTGCCCGGTCAAAGGCAAGCGAAGGGACCGGTTTTTCTCCTGTACCCTCATCCACGGGGAAGAAATGTGAGGTGGACTGAAGACCCATGCAGGAAGAGGCACCGAATAAGCACAAGGGGCTGTGATGGGAAAAAAAGGGAAGGACAACCTCTTTGAAAGAGGGAAAGTACGTACAAGTATAATTAAAGGGACTAGTTAGTGGGAATTATAAAAATAAAAAATACAAAAGATATATATATATATATATATATATATATAGCAGTGTTGTTACAGCTGTGGTATGATGATGATTATGGTTATTATTATTGCTGTTATTGCTGTTATATTATATTATTATTGATTATTATTATTATTATTAGCATAGCATATTAGTATATCTATGTTATTACAGATTAATATTGCAATGCACAAAAGTTGCTGTTATACAGGAATATAGTTATATACATATATACATATATATATATATATTATTATTATTATATGCTGGTTACATATATTGGCTGCTGGTTGCTGGCTATTTAGCAACATATATATTACTGTTATTACATGTTGCTGTTGCTACATACATACTAGTTGCAGAAGATGATGTGATATATATGAAGGCTGGTTACTGGTTATGCTATATGGAGCAGCAACAGCTGTTATGTGGATATTAGCTGGAAGGCTATTCATATTGGCTGCTGCTGGTTGGCCACATACACATACATATGCTGGTTACTATTGAGAAAGATATATACATACATGCTGGATATATGTTGTTATTAGATATATTATTGGTTGTTGGTTGTTGACGGCATATGGCAGCGAAGAAGATATATATACAGCAGTTGTTGCTGATATATTAGCTATTACTGGTTGTTGGTGCTGAGCTACTGAGGTTATTACATATATTATACAATATATTCTCTCTTTGGAATAAACATAAATAAATAAACATACATACATATTATATGAGTTATATAGCGATATATATGATATATTATTGGCTATTGTTATTATGCTATTATTATGTTATATATATACATACATATGTTGGCTAAGCTGGTTTACGTCTTCTACTAAAAATCATATATATATATATTATATTATATATTATATTACAAGCTAAGGTTATTAGCAAGCATAGCATAGTTATGTTGTTGGCTGGCTATTATAGATATATATTATTTCATACATTATTACACAGTGAAAGGAGCAATAACATAGCAGATAAAGATATATACATGGTACATATATAGCACATATACGCTGGTTATTATTATTGTTGTTATTACAAGCAACATATATATACATACATATTATTATTATATATAGCATAGCTGGTTATTGAGCGAAGATGTACTGGAAGACAAGTCTTTTGCTACATACATATGTTGTTACTATATATTATTATATATTATTATACAGTTGAAGATATATATATGGATATATTACCCATCCTTATATGCTATAAGGATTGGTTGCTATTGCCATATTACAACAAAGGCTATATATATATATAAGGCTGGTTGTTGCTGATATGATATAGTTGGCTACTACTACATACATTACTATGCTGAAGCATATATTATTACATACTAGCTGCTGGTATATATATATATATATAGCAACATATGTTGCTATATATATATATATATATATATATATATATGTTATATATATATATATATTGCTGGTTATATATATATATATATATTGTTATTAAAGTCAGTTTTCGTTTTTGCATTTGTGTTTACGAAACATAAGAAAGGCTCGAGTTTGCTATCGTTTTTGACAAACTTAGCGCAAAATCATAAGAAATGCTTACGAAACGTAAGGAATTTCTTTAATTCTGTAAGGTTGCTATTTCCAGTGCTTCTTTGGCGAATTTAGTACGTTCTTACTAAAAATGTAAGCAAAAAAATGGCGGCATGCTAGGCCCGCTTGAATTGATAAATATTTAATTTAATAAAATCACCTTTAAATTTAATTTCTTCTAAATCGATGAACTCCATCAAAATATTTGATCAATTATTTATAATATTAACCATTTGTTATTTTTTTTTTTTATTTCTGGTTATTCCAAATCGACGGCTCCATCACATAAAACAGCTGATTCCAATTGTTTTAAAACAAAGTCAAACCTCGTAGGAAATCGTGGTCGTTTGTGCACGAAATTCATGCTAAATGATAAGCATTTGTTACCGAGCGTAAGCACAAATGACAAAAAATGAAAACGGTCTAACACATGACAATAAATATGAAAAATATCGATAATATCAATAGATTTATCGTGATGATATCGAGCAACCGACAACGAAAACCATCGGTAATTCCATCACTAATATATATATATGGGTTATTAAATTATGTTATATATTATTATTGGTTGCTGTTATGTTGTTATTGTTGGCTGGTGCTGAATAGTATATATATATATATAGTTATATGCAAATGGTTATTATTGTTATATATTATATATATATATATATATTATTATTGCTATATACATATATTGTATATTAGTTATATATAATATTGAATATATATTATATATATATATATATTATTATTATACATATATATATTATGTTATTGTTATTATATATTATACATATTATATGTTATATTATCGGTATATATTATATATATATATATATATATATATATATATATATATATATATTATGACTCGAATTGCCCTATCACTGACAAGACAATGTGAAAAACCATTTAAGTTTACAATTTTAAAACTCAGGGTTAGAATAGTTTTGCACCATTGTTTAATAACAATATTATAATTATTTTAAATTATTATAAATTATTATAACTTCCAAACTTTAAGTTTATAAAAAATATAAAATATGTAAAGGAAGTTTTTTTCATACAATTTATTATTATTATTATTATTATTATTATTATTATTATTATTATTATTATTATTATTATTATTATTATTATTATTATTATTATTATTATTATTATTATTATTATTATTATTATTATTATTATTATTATTATTTGCAAGCTAGTATGGCTACTGTATCAGTGCGTCGGGTTTGTTCCCGAGAGATAGTTTCGTCCCCTTAGAGAGAGAGATAAGCTCGGGAAATATGAATTTATATATGCAGCAGTTAGCGATATGAAGGGTTGGTTGTTAGTTGGTATACATATATGTTGGTATATATATATATATGGATGTTTATAAACTTAGTTATACCTCAACTTATTATTAGAGGCTGATATGGGGTCTAGAGATAAAAGATATATACATATGGTGTTATAACAATAGTTGGTTGGTGC
>JABUQX010028119.1:10000-37500 GCA_015478945.1 Trachelipus rathkii
TTCTGCAATATTATAAATCTATCATGTTCCTTATTGGAACATTTATATATATCATGTTCCTTATTCGGACATCCTCTAGCATATTTGGAACATTTAAATATGTTTCTTATTGGGACATCCTCTCATATTTGGGACATTTATGTATATCATGTTCCTCATTGGGACATCATCTCCCATATTTGGAACATTTTAAATATATCATGTTTCTCATTGTGACATCCTCTCTCATATTTGGGACATTTAAATATATCATGTTCCTTATTGGGACATCCTCTTCTATAATTGAGACATTTAAATATATCATGTTCCTTATTATGTCTTCATCTTCCATATTTGGGATGTTTAAATATATCATGGTCCTTATTGGGACATTTAAATATATCATGGTCATTATTGGAACATCCTCTCCCATATTTGGGACATTTAAACATATCATGTTGTTTATATGGACATCCTCTCCTATATTAGGGACATTTGAATATGTCATGTTCCTTATTGGGACATCTTCTCCCATATTTGGGACATTTAAATATATCATGTTCCTTATCGGGAAATCCTCTCTCAATTTGGGTCATTTTGTGCCAGTCTGGGATTTTTGGTGTATTTATATGTCAACCCTTTCACCTAAAACAATACTGACAACCTTACTTTATAATAAACTCATTGTGACAAAAGAACACACATCACACACACAGCAACACCATAAATATAGAGCAATATCACAAAACAAACCAAAAAACACCCGGCACTATACAACACACAATACAATCCAAAACAAATAAAAAACATAACTACACAAATCACTAACAAAAATATATATATAATATTACACTTATATTATTAATTAGTCGTTTTCCATGTTTGTAATTGTCCCTACAAACATACCTATCTCATATAAATACATATATAACCTAATAACAATACTACAACCTAATACTTATAATAAAACATACTTAACAGAATAATATATAGGCATATATATATAATAAATAATAAATATATTATATTATAAATAAAATATATTTATATACAAAATAATAATAAATACATATATTTTTATTCATCAACTATTATATATATAATATATAATAATATTATAAATAATAATATACTAATAATATTATAATACTAAACCATCACCACAATATATAAATATACATAACCAATAAATATAATAAAATTATACTAATTACTACTAATACCTATAAAATATTTATATAAACCACTAATACATTATATACTAATAACAATACCTATATATAATATTAATATATATATATTACTCACCTCAGTAGTCGCCCTAATATTACCTTTAGAAATATATCTTATATATATATATATATAATATATATATATTTATAATAATATTAAATTATATATATATGTAATAATATATATATATATCGTACTATATAATATATATATATATATATTATATATATATATATTATATAATATTAATTATATTATATTAAATTATAATATATAATATATAAATATATATATATTATATATTATTAATATATACTAATATTATATTCTAATATATATATATATTATATTATAGGCTTAAACTTGCTAAGTGTGAGTTCTTTTTGAGCAAGCACCCTATATATATATATAGATGGAATGGTAATTTTAGAAACCTACTATTGAAATGAATTTTTATTTTACAACATAAGTTTAAATATGCAATGAAGTATAAAATAACAAAAGTCCCTTCTGTTGACTTCCTTTATGTCCTTTGTTGAACTGTGGAAGTCACTTTATCCTTTACCAGCGCGATTTCCACCCTATATTTTTGCGAGGATTTGTTTGAATTGAAATTCGAGTCGCACGGCCTTTTCCTTGAAGTTTATAGCTCTTGCCGGGAGGATTTATTATTCTTACTGATTCCTTAATAATATAATTTTATTTGACTCAATATCTCTGACTGACTGAAGAGCATCTCAAACGGAAGAGTTTATATATTGTTTCTATTATAATATGTTATTACTTATGCTAAAATTTTGCTCGCGCAAATTTTAGTATAAGTTACGAATAATTAAAATTTTTATTATACTAAAGTTATTTCAATGGAGTGCTACAATTACTTCTACTGAGCTAAACACGGAGTAGATAATATTAAGTGTATATTAATTATAAAAATTATAAAACAAATAATAACATATTTATTAAATTTAAAATAGTATTTTAAGTTGAAAAACTAATAATTTTAATTATGTAGTAGACATAGATTAGACATTATTAGTTATTTAATGCACATTTTATTTAAATATATTATACATTTTTAGCTATTTCTTTGTGAATACAATGCTTCGATAAACCAAAATTAAAATTGAATAAAAAATAATTTAATACTTTAAAATATACAATATGTATATATACAGAAAATTAAAAGGGGCATTTAAACATTATATACATATCCAAATTAAATAAGAATAGATAATAAACAAATATATACAAATATTTTAAACCTAAAAATATAAAATATTAATTCATAATAATTATTTTTATTGAATATCAAATTGAATACTATATACATTTAATATAGCCACTCAATTGATTCAGATTCACGTTAAATCCAAGGGAAAGGTCTATACTAAGCACGTTTCTAACGTATCCATGATTTGGACCAATGCGCACGTAGTTTTCAAAGTATTATAGTTACGAGAGAAACATTGCTTGACATATGTAGAGACGAAGTTGCTTGAAAGTTTAGGTCCTTTATTGAAAAAATCTTCATACATTAAAAGGCGAAGAGTAGGTCACTGAACCATTTTGAATTTCAGAATATTAGAGGAATCAAAGTTCGTAGTGGAATCCAAAAAAATGAGTTTCTCCACATAATCCAAACTTAAAATGATGAAAGAATTTAAATCATAACTCACAGAAAAAGGAAAAGTTGCTATGTCTAGAATGAATCCTCGGAATCTGAGTTAAGATCACTCTGTTATAAAGATAGAAGAACGCAGTGAGCCAAAATTAATCTCAATATATATGACACTATATTATAGGTTCGGTTATATTCGATATATAAATTGAATATATTTCGGAGTGTTTTGATTGAGATTTTGTTATTGTAGTTTTTTTGAGCGAAAGCTGAACTTTGTATATGTTTGTTTTTTTTTTTAGAATGAATTTTAAACACACCTGGAACAGCTATTGATTTGATCTGAGTTAAACGTGTAATGGTCCGATGTCGTGCGAGATATGGTGAAGATACGTTTGTGGTTAAGACAGCACCCTATATAAATATATATATCTTGTATATTTTAAAAGAGTAGAATATATATATATCAACAGTAAAGTAAATATAATGTTTAGAGTGATATATGTTAGTAGAGTGAGAGCAGAGAGAGTCATCTGTGAGGATACATATATATATAGGTTTTTTGGGTAGTCATGTCACAGTGTGTCTCTAGGCGTATTATACAAAGTATTTTTGTGCGAGATTTGATAGTGATATATAAGTAGTATATAATATAATATATATATATAGCGGCTCTCGGTGGTTTCAAGAGAGATTGTCTGAGAGGAGTATCTTTGTAGTGATAGATTTTTCTATCTGTCTTAATGATATGTAATGTAGTGTTGACTCAATAGTTGAGAGACGTGAGCGTGAGAGAGTCAATCTGGTGCGCAGAACGATATGTGTGGGAACCGACCTCAGTAGTACTTTTGTTCGAGTGTGGCGAGCGTATGCTAAAATTTTGCGTGCGTGCGTGCATAAAGTTCATAAGCACAGAGTGAATATATATATATATATATAAAGATGTGAGAATAGAGATGGAGTGAACTATAGTCGAATATACTAATATAGTGAGTGAGATATACGTAATATATATTGTTCCTGAATAGGAGTGAGAAAATATAGAGTGAGTGATAGTGATGTTATTGGCAGAGGCGTGAGTGAGAGGTATATATAAATTATAAAGGTAGTGCATATATATAATTTAGTATTTAATATATATGAGGTGAGAGTGAGTAGAAAAGGCAGGTATAATATATTATACTAATTATATATATATATATTAAATATAGTTATTTAGATATTAGTATAGTAGTGGCTCATATAATAGGTGAGTTTTATGTTAGTCACAACTCTGTAGTTAGCCTCACTCACAATGAGGGGTGAGTATAATAATGATTAACTATATACTTACATATATTATGTATATATATACTACTCATGAGATATTTTACCTAATATATTATAGTGTAGGGTATCTCTCCTCTCACTCAGTATTATGTGACTCATAGAGTTTTATACTATATCTTATGTGTGAGTATTAGTAACGCTATTGAGTTAGGTGTGAGATTTTTTGTCGTGTGACGATACCACTATTATATATTTATATAATATATATATATAGTATATACTCCAATTTTATTCAACCTTAAATTTTTTTAATATGTGAGTGAACAATAGTGAGAATACTAGAGTAGGTATATAGTACACGGGTAAATGCTGATGGTAGTACCTTATGATCGTATGCCACTGAGTATATATATAAACGGTATAAGTAGTGCAAGACAAAGAAACATAATCCTGATCTTATCCGGGAAGAATCTAAAATGTCCATTCATTATAACCACTACCACCATCCCTGTGACCCCAGAGATTCACCTTCAAGTGAAGTTTTTACGCGCCTAGCATTCCCATTAGATTTTTTTTTTTACCCTCGTAAAACGTGATATATATATATTATATATTATAATATATATATATATATATATATATAATATAGTAAATATATTATATTAAAAATGGATATAAGTCTATATTTATTATCATATTATTACTATATTATATATATATATATATATATATATATATATATACCTAACTGAGCTTTTCTATTTTTCCGATGCTTGTATATAACAGCACCTTACCCCTCAATATCTATATTTGGTAGAGTATAAGTCACTCTCATAATAAAGAGGGATGAGGAGATAAGGGAGTCGTATTTATTTATGCAAATTCTTGTTAAAAATAAAAAATACTTCTCAGTATTTTTGTTTTTTGCTAAAAGAGAAAATCCATTTTAATATAAATGGTTATTCTATATTGCTTTAATATTTCTTGTTAAAAAGTAAATTATTTGTATTCCAAGTATTTTTCATTTACCGCCCCATAGCCACCCCCCCTACCCCCCACTCCTTGTCGGTTTGATAACTTAAATATATTTAATTTTGAACACTATCCCAATTCCCCCCGCTTATCAAAAAAAAAGATAAATTTACCTAATAATAATTAAAGTTAAAAACCACTGACCTAAAATATCCTTATTATCCTAAATTTGCAAAATCAATGATAATTTTTTTATTATTATTAAAACAGTCCTCAAGGTCTTGATACGTTCTTGAGACGCCAGACAGTGGTCGCGTGTAAATACATTTATGAATTCATAACTACATACACACTCTTAATATAAAAAGTAACTACATACACATACATAGAAAAAAGACTGCCATTACTAACAATAATAACCAATAAAGATTTTATATATATAATCTCTAATATCTAAAACAAAATGTTAAAAAAAGGGGTTTCTATTGAACTAATTTAGTCAGTATTCAACAAAAAATAATTTATAATCATGAAAACTTTACGGACAGGGGCTCTCAAATTCCTTCTTTGCAGATAACTCGGATTTAAGAAGTTTAAGGGCAGTGTGTCTGGCACACCCTGTTGTTATAAATGGTTATTTCTATATGGCAACATTTAATGCTGATAAGTTTGGATAAAAAGTTTGATTGTTGGGAAATTTGAATTTAATTAAGTAGAGCTTTAATTTATTTTTTAATAATTCTAACTTAATAAATTTGTTATTATTATTATTATTATTATTATTATTATTATTATTATTATTATTATTATTATTATTATTATTATTATTATTATTAGTAGTAGTAGTAGTAGTTGTATTCATTATTCGTAATTTATTATTATTATTATTTTAAGTCTCAGTAGTAGTAGTAGTAGTATAGTTATTAATTAGTATGAAGCAGAGTAGTAGTAGTTAGTATGTAGAAGCAGTATAGTTTAGTTTAAGTTATTGATAGTAGTTAAGTAAGTAGTAGTAGTAGTAGTAGTAGTAGTAGTAGTAGTATTTATTATTATTATTGTCACATTGACAGTGGACGCATCCAACACACTATGATGTTGGGTGATGCTTCTAAGAAACGGAAACTGTGTTCTGTAGGTGTTGAAAGCTCCATATATCTCAATTTCTTTGACAGTTGGACACATCCAACACAATAAATAAACAAAAATACTTAACAGATTATGATGTTTGTTGCTTAGAAGCAGATCTGCTCTAAGTGAGCAGACTCATGTGTTACATAGAAATAGGTAAAATAAAATACTTATTTGAAAACTACATAACAGATTGTTTAAAACAGAGACACATCCAACAAAATTTTATATATATTAATATTCAAAATAAATATAAAATACTTAACAGACAGCCTTGAGTGGACTGTAAAAGTCTTTGCTAGTCTTTTTCTGTTTCTTCTTATTCTTCTTCTTCTTCCTTCTTCTTTTCTCCATATTTTCTTTTGTCATATATCTATATTTTCACAATTTCTTTTTCTTTTCCTCGTTTAACTTTTTCTATTCTTTTAACCGGGGACAATTATCTTTTCACAATTTCTTTTGTAAATCTAACATATTATTAGGAAGAAAGTTTTCTTGTTATTATTATTATTATTTATTTTTATTTATTATTATTATTATTATTATTATATATTATTATTATTAAATTATTCATTATAGTCATTCTTCCCTATTATTACTCATTATTATTTTCTTATCTATTATTTTTCTCTTCTTTTTCATTTATTCTTCGTTTTCTGTTAATTATTATTATATATTACTTATTATTATATAATATATTTATTATTTATTATTATTATGTATATTATTTATTATTATTATTATTATTTTTATATTATTATTATTATTATTAGTCAGTAGTAGGTAGTTGTAGTAGGAGTAGTAGTAGTAGTAGTAGTTAGTAGTAGTAGTAGTAGTTTAGTAGTAGTAGTATGTACAATGTATAAAGACATACTTGATGACTCATATTCATAATATACGCAACAATAATATCAGAAGTATATGGTAATTATAACAGTGAAATTAGTCATATTTAAACCCGAGAAAGTCCCCTAATTCAATAGGATGATGTCCACCAATTTCTCCGCTTCAATGGAGTTTATAAAACGAACCTTTCTTCTATCTTAAACCTTTTCATTTCGTCGTATTGAATAAAAAAAAACTTCTTCGATTACGACATGATTTTTTATTTTTTTTATATTTTTTTTTTTTTTTTTTTTTTTTTTTTAGATATCTAGAATACATAGAAATATTCTTGTACTGGCTCTAGTATCCCTATATTAAGTTTTAAATAATGAAAAAAAAATTAAATGTGAATTTTGAAATTTTTATAAGTATTTAAAAAAGTTTTATATATATATATATATTATATATATATATATAATTATAATATATATTATATATATATATTATTATATATATTAATATATATATATATTATATATATAATATTATATATATATATATTAATTAATATATATATATATATATATTATATATTTATGTATATATATAATATATATATATGTACTATAATAATATATATTATTAATATAAACATTAATATTATATACCTATATATATATATACTACTATATATAATATATTATATTATATATATATAATAAATTATTATATAATATATTAATATATATATATATATTATAATTATAATATATAATATTATATATATATATATATATATATATATTATATATAATTATATATTATACTATATATATATGTATATATTATATATATTATTATATTATTAAACTAATTAGCATTAGGAGATAAACTCACTCACCTCACATATATATATTATATATTGTAGAACTCATCTGAAATATATTGTACGAGATACTTACCACTACATGGTATATATAGTGATATATATATACTGTAATATGGAATATTATATATGATTATATATAACTATGAAATCTTATGTGAAAGCACACTCGCACGAGAGTGCATAATAATATAGTAAATATATATGATCGATACCTATTTTCAAATAGCTTGAGTGAGTCTCTCTGTACCTATAAATATTTATAAAGAGAAATTGATGTGAAATAATACAGTGAGAGGTGATATGATATATGTGTAAAAACCAGAATTTGAGGGATAGTAGGTTTGAGCTGTGAGGAGACTAATAGAGTCGTGTGTCAAAGGAAGAGCGCGAGAGCAGCGGTTGGTGCACGTCATAAAGACCGATGTGGGATATTCCACGTACAACTTGCTCACACATTTCTGGGTATCTCCTCGCTCACAATCAGCTCAAGACGAAAAATATATACTATTACACGAAGTCGCAGTTATTGCTCAGTAATACATATTCAACATATTATTATTATGCAACTCTCGTAAACGAACTTTCTATGTGACAATGCACCAGTCCTCTGACTCTTATTTAAGCGTTTACCTTATGTAAATCACATCGCCTATTCTTACAACAACAATGCAAAAAAAAAATTATTATTTAGTGCACTCACACTCTGTGTGTGTGTACAAAAGAATATCGTCTGAACACTTTGTGTGTTCACAACCTTTAATAATTTATTTATTCTTACTCCAAAAATGCCATATTATATAATAATATATATATAAGTCATTTTAATAACTGACCTAGATATACTTGCCTATGGTATATATTATATAATTATGTGAGTGATATATATATAATTAGATTATAATTGTAATAAATGTGGTGATGAGGTATAATTGTGTAATAATAATAGCATGTATATAATAATATATATATATATATATATATATATATATTATACATTATATATAAATATATTAGCAGTAATATATTATATAGCAATGTGTACTATATATATATTATATATATTATATATAATATTATATTTATAATATAATATAATTATAAAAATATATATATAATATTATAATATATATATATAATATATATTATATATATATATTATAGGGGTGGCCGAGTACAGAAATTTTGCCCATCGAACCGCACTGAACCGTAACGCACCATCGTGCGACCGCACCGCACACACCGCACCACACCGCACCGCACCAAAACGCACCTGCACCGCACCGCACCATGATGTTTTCAAGACGCACCTCACCACCGTCCAAACCTCCATACCAGACACTAAAAATTGTGTGCGCACCGACACCGCACCACACCACCACCCGCGGTGCGTCGAACCCTTATATATATATATATATATATATATATTATATATATTATATATATGTATATATTTATATATAATATATATATTATATATATATATAATATATTTTTAATTTTTTTTAAATATTTTATATATTAATAATTAATAACTATATATAATAATAGATATATTATATATTAAAAATATATTAATATAATATATATTAATATATATAATATAACCATATATATATATATATATATATTTAATATATATATATAATATTAAATTAATATAATATATATAATATTATATATATATAGTACTATATATATATATATATATATAAAAATATTATTATAATATATAATATACTAATATATTATAAGTATATATATATTAATAATATTAATTATTATATATATATATATATATATAAATCTTTTTATATATATATACTATGTATACTTAACTTATCCTCTACTAATATAGATTTTTTTGTGAGGCGTATATATACCTATATAGTATATAGTGTGGAGTGATATATAGAGAGTATGAGAGAGAGACGAGAGAAGAGGTGGATTGGTGAGGAGAGAAGAACATTATATTAACCTATAGATTACTCACTAGGATAATAAGTATAGTGAGTAGAATTATAGACTACACATAATATATAATCTGAGTATAAATAAAGTATAAAAAGCACTCACCCCTATATATACTCACTCACTCACCTATTTATATATATATTATATATATATTATAAGAGAGATAATGATAAAAGATGGAAGGGACAGGAAAGGTCATAGGAAGACTGAGCGAATCGCACTCATTATATACTATATAAGTATAAGATAAAAATATAATTTTATTATATATATACCAACCTATAGTAGTATTTTCACTAGTCACTATACGTGAGTGAGAGTGAGGACTGTATTAGATAAAGATCCCCATGATGTATAAGCTACTATACAATATGATATGAGTATATATCATATTATTCCCGTATATATATATAGGCCTGGCCTCTCACTAATATAAGATCCACAACCATTACTCACTACTCTCATTCACATAATAAACTCACACTATTACTAATTACACTATTATCGATTTATGCAACTCACTCATCTCCATCTCTACTCACGCACTGTAGTGACCATATAACTCATTCACTCTCACTACTCATATATATATACTCTATGCTTATATATATATATAGATATATATTATATATAACTATATATATAATTGTCATATAATAATACATAACTACGACATTATTTCTTGTTCATATTTTTTTTCCATATAGATATATATATATAATAGTAGTGAGACTATAAAAAATATAATCTATAAGTATTTATACTCTCACATAATAGTATACCTACTACGTGTATTCTATTCACTTATATACATATATAGAGAGATTGCAGAGCTATTCTTCACACACGCAACACAACTCCTCTAGATGTATAAAGGTGGATGAGAGAGTATAATATCCAACTCCATTATTAATTTACATTCACTTCATCCCACCCAGTATTTATATATATATATTAATATATTATAATATATATATATATATTATATATATATTTATTATTATTATAATTTATATTATATATATATATATTAATATATATATATTATTATATATATATATATTATATATATACATAATACATATATATAATATAGTACTATCTACAGTATTAAATATATATATTTATATTATATATATATATATATATATAATATATATATATATTATATATATATTAATATTAATATATATATATTAGTATATTATATTATAATCATATATATTATAAAATATATAATACTTATTTTCAATACTATTATCACTTTATTTATTATTATAATGATTAATATTATATATTTTAATATAAATACTATATTTATTTTAAAAACCTTTAAAATATTTTAAAAAACTATATTCAAGCTAGCTTTCGTCATTGTGTGGAATAATGACCTTCTTCAAGCTTTAACAAATTAACAAGGCGAAAAACTTTTTTTTAAATTAGATCCTAAAAAGCAACGTAGGTTTTTAAAATCTTTCAATATATATATATATAATATATTATATAATATATATATTATTTAGTAATATATATAATTTAATATATATATTTAATATATTATAATATATATTATTAATATATTATATATATATATATATATATATATAACTATTATTATATTATTATTATTAAATATATTATAATTAATTTTATATAAATATAATTTATATATTATATTAATTAATATATATTTAAATTAATATTATATATATATATATATATTATATATATATATTATTTAATATATAATATATTATATATATATATGTATAATAATATATATAATATTATTTATATATATTATTATATATATATTATATATATATATATATAATATTTAATATTTATACTATAAATAATATATATATTATAATATATATATATTAATATATTTATATTAATATAATTAATAATATAACTTATATAAATGAATATATATATATATATATATATATATATATATTATTTATATTATATATATTAATTTAATATTATAATATATAAAATTAAATATATTATATATATATATATATATATAATATTATATATATATATATTATATATTGTATATATATCTTATATATATAATAATATATATATATATATTATAATATATAAATATTATTTATTATTATATATAATAATATATATATATATATTAATATTATATATTATATCATATATATATATATATTATATATAATATATATATAATTATATATATATTTATATATATATATATATTATATATAATTATTATATATATTTATTAATAATATATATATTATATATATATATATATATTAATATTATATATATTATTTATTTATATATATAAATATATATAGCCTAATTTATTTAATATATATATATATATAATATATTATATATTAATATATATATATATATATATCATCATTTATATAATATTATATAATAATTATATTATATATATATATAATTATAATACTATAATATATATATATATAATATAAATATATATATTATATATATATTTAATATATATAATATATTATATATTAAATATAGTATATATATATAATATATATATATATTAATAAATTTATCTTATTATAACTTATATATTATTATGATATTTATATTATAGTACTTATTATAATATATATTATATATATTGATATATATTAATAATAATATAATATATATATATATTATAGGATATATAATAATATATATTAAATTAATATAATATATAATATTACTATATATATATATAATATATATATATATATATATATATATATATATATATATATAATTATACATATATATATAGAATTCCATGATGATTGCACAATCGTCATTCAACAAAATTAATTAAATAACTTAAGACTCTTTTCGAATTCTTTTTGTTAATTAATTAAAAAATTGATTAATCAAATTTTTTGCAAAGAAAAAAAGATTCTTTTTTTTTTGTTAATTAATTAAAAAATTGATTAATCAAAATTTCCTGGAAAAAAAATAATGTTGTTACTATGCTATTGGGTATTGAAAAGCCATTATAATTTCCGACTATCTATGGTTTTTAAATATTAATATTGAAGCTATGCAAGGCGAAAGCGATTGTATAAACTCGAGCTCGACCGTAAGAGCGAACGAACGCAACCGCAAGCGTGAGCGTGACCGTGACCGTGAGCGTGAGAGTGAGCGTCAGCGTGTGAGCGTGAACGCCACTGCACGCACAACATCAACGCAAATCATAATTGAGAGCTAAATAGTACAAACCAAAGAGCGAACAAGTTCGCTCGAACAAGACGGTTTCACAATGGATGCCAGTAGGCAAGAGAACAATTATTCAAGTAACATTGTTTGTTTAGTTCGCTATTTGGAAGGAGTAACTTTCAGACCACGATTTTTTTCTTTATTTTTGAAAATATACTTATACTGATACTTATATACTTATGATATGTTTATAATATACTTATACCTAAACTTATACTGACACACTTATAGAAACAATTACAGATATTGAAATTCTTACTACAAGAAAGGATACTAAAATAACATTTTACAAATAAAGAATAGGAGGAATTTGGAGTCAATTTGGGATCGCAGAAAAGTAACATAGCCTTTTATATTTTAAATTTTTGCTGAATTATACCGAAGTTGGTGAGAACGAAAACCCAAGACTTTAGCTGCGTTCCAGAAGCCCGAGTGCAGCCCGTGTGCAAAATCGACTCGGAAACGCTTCGAATGAAAAAAGTACATTATTAATCAGAGAACAAAGAAATCCCAGTACCTGAAACGACCGAGAGCGCGCCAGTCGGATCAGCTGACAATTGTAAGCAATACTCTTATACTTATATGTATCTATTTTATGAAATGATACGATATTTAGTATCCTTAATATAAAAGATAACTAAAATAATAAAAAACTTTTGGCAAGCCATTTCCAACACATGTTTTGTAAAGAAATTTGTTTGTAAACAAAGTATCCTTCCGCAGCCCGCCCGTTTATTAATTCCCGAAATCGAGGATTTAACAACTGGCGCCTGACTGTGACGTTTACGTGACGTAGAAGTGTGCAAACGGGCTCTGGAAACGATGCATGTGCGCCTGTGGGCCCGCCCGGGCTGCAGTCGGGCTTCTGGAAACGCAACTTAAATCAAAGGCAGATGTGCCGCGATAAACGGCGCTTGAAAGTGCGCAAGTAAAAAGAAAGTTTGAAAAAATGGATAAGAATGAAAAAATGAATGAGTCACAGGAGATTTTACTCTCCATCAGCGGGATTCAAACCGGATGCTCTAACCACTTTACCAGTGGAGTACATGAAAGAATGAGCATAGCGGTTGGTTCAGAGGGTTGGACAGAGAAAAGATGAGACTATGTGGAAAAACGAGTCGCACCAGCTCGACTAGGTACTCGACTACAGGGTTCAGAAAAGCAGTTGTCCATTGCCGTAGTGAGAGGAGAGTTTGGTGCGACATTTCGAGAAGAAGAGTTAATAAGCCTAAATGTCCTAGACTACGTCTTATCAAAGAGAGCAGTGTGTGTGTGGATCCACCAAATATATATATATATATATATCCATATATATATATATATATATATATATATATATAATAATATATATATTCTCTTTATATAATATATATATATATATATATATATATATATATATATATATATATATATATATATATATAAATATATATATATATAATATATATATATATATATATATATATATATATATATATAATAACTAATAATAATATATATATACTTTATATATATATATATATATATATATATATATATATATATATATATATATATATATATATATGTAACTCCATTATAACTTTGTAAGAATTTTAATTTATGTTCATTACTTATGCTAAGGAAGTTTGCGCGACAGTTTTAGCATAAGTCGAAGCATGAAATAATATATAAACCCGTCCTTTTGAGATACTCTTCAGTCAGATCAGATAAAGTCAGATAAAGTACCAATAAGAATCAGAATAAATAAATTCACTAAAGATACTCTCTCCAGGAAATCCTTCCGACAAGAAAGATAGAATTTCAAGGAAGGGCTTGCGACTTACTTGAATTTCGATCACAAATTTTCGCTAAACGAAGAGTCAGAGGCAATTGTGGAAAACGCGCTGGAAAGGCTGTGACTACCAATTCGCCTACGAAGAAATGTATCTCAACAGAAGGGACTTTTTTTATTACTTTTATACTTTCATTGCATTTTTTACTTATGTTGAATAAAAACTTATCATTCAAATATGGATTTCTAAATTACCAACCTCTTATATAGGGTGCTTGCTCACAAAAGAAGTATATTGGTGAACCCGGAGTAGAACACCCAGAACTTCAATCAACGCCTTCTGAAAAAAAACCACAAAATGAAGAAAAGAAAAAACTACAATAATACTAAATTCTCAATCAAACTCCAAGAAGATGACTCAAGCAAACGAATATTATCGATACTGGACTTCAATTTTCATTTCTAATTTTGGATTATGGTCTTCACCTTTTCACAACTATCACAGTTCGAGGATTCATCGCTAGACATAGCAAACTTCCTTTCGGCATGGATTTCTTTCATCATTCAAGTTTGGATTATGGGCAGAAACTCATTTTTGGATTCCACTACGAACTCTGATTCCTTTTCGAATTCTAAATGGTTCTGTGACCGCTCCCTTTTATGTATGAAATTTTCTTTTCACAACTATCACAGTTCGAGGATTCATCGCTAGACATAGCAAGCTTCCTTTACGGTATGGATTTCTTTCATCATTTTAAGTTTGGATTATGGGCAGAAATTTATTTTTGGATTCCACTACGAACTCTGATTCCTTTTCGAATTCTAAATGGTTCTGTGACCGCTCCCTTTTATGTATGAAGAAATTTTTCAAATAAAGGACTTAAATTTCAAGCAACTTCGTCTCTACATATGTCAAGCAATGTTTCTCTCGTAACTACAACTTTGAAAACTACGTGCGCATTGGTCAAATCATGGATACATTAAAAACGTCTTATACTGGACCTTTCCTTGGATTTAACGGTTCGATCAATGTGGCCTATTTAACTTGTGAATAATTCAATTGTTTCATATCAATAATTATTATGTATTAACATTTTTGTACTTTTATGCATTTAAATGTTTGTATGTTTGTTTATATCTAACGAATATAATCAAATATGCTTGTGTTTGAATGCACCTTTTATTTTCTGTACATATAACATTATTGTATTTTTATGTATTCAAATATTTGTATGTATGTTTAGATCTTCGGATGTAACCATATATGCTTGCATTTGAATATTTGCATTTCATGTATACTGTTTTTGCCTTCAAATGTTTGTATGTCTTCGGACATAATTAAATATGCTTTCATTTGAAAGTACTATTACTTTATGTATTTTACTTATTCTTTTTACCTCATTGAAATGTTTTATATGTTTGTGCGCATTGTTAAATGCCCACAAATATGTATACATTTGAATGAAGGTTAATTTTATATCTTGTATAATTATTATAACATACTTTCTCACTCCGTGTTTAGCGCAGGAAGTAATGTAGCACTCCATTATAACTTTGTAAAAATTTTAATTTATGTTCGTACTTATGCTAAGATTTGCGCGAGCAAAATTTTAGCATAAGTCGAAATGAAATAATATATAAACCCGTCCTGTTGAGATACTCTTCAGTCAGATACAGAGTCAGATAAAATTAACAATAAGAATCAGAAGAAATAAATTCACTCAAGATACTCTCTCCAGAAATCCTTCCGGCAAGAGAGATAAATTTCAAGGAAAGGGCTGCGACTTGAATTTCGATCACAAATTTTCGCTAAACGAAGAGTCAGAGGCAATTGTGGAAAACGCGCTGGAAAAGGCCTACGAAGAGAGAGTATCTCAACAGAAGGGACTTTTGTTACTTTTATACTTTCATTGCATATTTTACTTATGTTGAATAAAAACATCATTTCAAATATGGATTTCTAGAATTGCACTTTCCACCTATGTATATAGGTTGGCGCTCTTGAGAGCCACCAGCTTAGCTAAGGCGAGCTTGCCCTATCATATGTATGTATAATATGTAATATGTAATATATGTAATAATATAATAATAATATAATAATAATATATATATATATATATTTCAATAATATATATATATATATCTATAAGTATCTTTAAAATAAATATATATAATAATAATAATATATATATATATATATATATAATATATATATATATATATATATATAAAAATATAATATAATATATATATAACTATATATTTATATATATATGTAATATTTATATATATATATATATATATATATATATATAATAATAATAATATATATATATATATATATATATATATATATATATATATATATACTCTCACCATCTAACATATATACTCTTTCTTTACTCTTTATACTCTATTTATATATTTATATATATATATATATATATATATATATATATATATATATATATATATATATATATATATATATATATATATATATATATATATATATATATCATCACAGTTGTTCCTTGTTCCGGAACTGGGGGTTAGGGTCCTGCAAGCATGCATCAGAAATTCGAGGCATGTATAAGGCATTTCAAGCTCATAAATGAGTGGTAAGCGCAACCACATCCCAGCTACCACTGTTCATTTTCAATCGACTTTTAGATCCGCACAGAGAGAGTAGGCTGTGGAAGTGCTTTCTCCCCACACAAGGAATATATATATATATATATATATATATATATATATATATATATATATATATATAAGAATGGCCAATAACATATATATATATATATATATATATATACTATATATATACTATATATATATATATATATATATATGAGTATATATATATGTATATATATATATATATCTTATATATATATATATATATATATGTATATGTATAATATATATATATAACTAAAGTTCCTCACTTGGCTGCAGCCTCTTCAAAGGGAGAAGCTTCTCTCCATTCCCTAGAGTCCGGAAACTAAGATTTAGACCCACAGCCTTACAGCTCGTGCTCTATGGAAACCATCTCTTATGTGTAAACATATTGTATATGTATTATATATATATATATTCTTATCATCATATATCTCCTCTTATATCCTCTCTATCTATATAACATATATGTTATCTTATATATATAATAAACAATATGTGACTTATATAATTCTAATTAAGAATGACCCCTGAAAGCCTGTATTGATAGCTAACAGAATGGGAGAAATCTCTTTTTAAAAAGTTCAAATCAATAGGTGATATTAACAGATATTCGAAATTTTGAAGTTCACGTCCAGGGAGTTGAGTGGCCTCCTTACCTTACTGTACTCAATTAAGTAGTGTTTATATATATATATATATATATATATATATATATATATATATATATATATATATATATATATATATATATATAACATAACTCTGCTATATATATATATATATATACTCTTTATATATAATATTGCCTATATATAACCATTATATATATATATATATATATATATATATATATATATATATATATATATATATATATATATATATATATATATATATATACTATATAACAACAACATATATATATATATATATATATAATAATAATAATAATAATAAAATACGTATTATTAAGTCAACACACAGTATATTCCAATTTTATATTTTTTATGTTCAATGCACTAATATATATATATATATATATATATATATATATATATATATATATATATATATATATATATATATATATATATATATATCTTTCAACTGCTCTTTATATATATATATATAAAGGTTTCTTCTAAGGATTCAACAGCAACGTTTTTAAGGATGTTAAAAGAGGTCAGAGATGAAACTTTTTCAGAGTGGCAAAAAATTACGTATGCTCACAGCTATCTCGGTAGAGGACGGAACGGAAGATTGCTTCATCCGTAGGAAGAACAGTGTGAGATATATTAAATATTTCATTTGTGAAGCTACGTAACGTAAATATTCTTAGTTTTATTCCATATGGATGACGCCCCTTTTATGCTGTCCCCCTATCTGGGTAACCACGGACCTACTCGTGACTTTGCCACCTGAATAAAGAATGTCATCTCGACCTTCCGTCACTCACTCTCCCCCAACGATGTGAATTGAACTTTAGGAAACACTATAAATATATATATATATACATATATATATATATATATATACTATATATATATATATATATATATATATGTATATATATGTAATATATATAATAATATATATATATATGTATATGTTTATAAACTAATAATAATAATATGTAATAATAATAATACATGTATATATATATATAATATAATATAATATATATGTAATATATAATATATATATATAATAATAATAATAATAATAATAATAATGTATATATATAATAATAATAATATATATGTATAATATATAATAATATAATAATAATAATAATAATAATAATAATATATATATATATAATAACTCAACTTAATAATAATATGTATATATATATATACCTTAATAATATAATATAATAATATAAATAATATATAATATATAATAATAATAATAATAATAATAATATGTATGTAATAATAATAATAATAATAATATGTATATATATAAATAATAATATATATATAATATATGTAATAATAATAATAATAATAATATATATATATATATATATATCATATATAAATAACAATACTTTACATATATATAATATAAATAATATAATATATACATAATAATATATATATATATATATATATAGCATAATATATATATATATATATATATATAATAATATATATATATATTATATATAAATATATATATAATAATAATATATAATAATAATATATAATAATAATAATAATATATATATATATATAATATATATATATATATATAACCTAATAACATATAATAATAATAATATGTGTAATAATAATATAATAATATATATATATCTTATATGTAATAATAATATATATATATAATAATATAATAATAATATTTATATATATATCATAATATATATATATATATATATATATATATATATATATATATATATATATATATATATATATATATATATATAATCTTTTCTATATCAGATGTAGAGAACTCACCTAGCAAGCGAGAGGGCCCAGGTTCGAGACTGGGTGGAGCGAGAGAATGCGAATTATTCCCATATTAACTAATGGTTCCCACTCAGACGTTAAAGCGTTTATTGGTAGCGTGCTTTGCTACTATTGGGAGAACCTTCCGGCATCCGCGAAGCCTGGCCAGCCACGGATTTAGTCAGTTAGACCCGTGTAACCCAAAAAACCTTTCTCGGTGTATCCCACTGACAGGCCGTGGTTTCCTAGAGACCACTGACCTTCCTGAGAGGACAGTTATATATTATATATCTATATATATATATATATATATAGCTTGTTATACATATTTGTATATCTATTTATATATATATATACTTTTTCTTTTTCTCTTAATACATATATATATCATGATTATTAATATTTTTGCAGTAGACTCTGTTGTGTTATCTTAACTTCGTTTCGCGCGCAGCTGTCAAAATAGAGAATTCAGAAACTCGAATACTTTAATTAAAGAAAGCTTATGCTTATATTTACATACTCAATAAATACTTGTGTTCACTATTTTATGCTATTTAATTGTAACTGATATAAAGCTCAGGGTTTATGTTGTGGAGTATCAGATGATTTATTAGTCATTCCATCAGGTGAATCATTAGCTCAATTTATGCAAGACAGGTAATAATGATGGTTTTCCTGATACATATGTTCCTGTGTTTATATATATATATATATATATATATATATATATATATATATATATATATATATATATATATATATATATATATATATATATATATATATATATATATATATATATACTCCGCAGCTTCTCTGGCGGACCTCGTCTGAACCTGGCAGGTTCAGATGGCGGAAATTCCTCTGGGATGATAGTTTCTCGAAGGTGAGAAACGAATGGCAGCAAAGTAAAGTTAAGCAAAGTAGGCATTATCTGGACAAACAGACAAGGTAATAATAACAGACATGGCAAAGACATTAAAGTTAAACTGTTACAAAACAATTTGAAAGTCTGTGATGAAAACTTAAAGCATTTATATACCATTTTCTGCATCATAGGGGAAGAAACAATATTAGTTAGCATTGTTTTCAAAATGCCAGAAAGGACGTGTGGATGAGGAGCCAGTAAAATTATTGCATTTTTTACTGAGAAAACGATTTTAATGTCACGGAGGATAGATTTTGCACCATTCAGGGATAAAATATAGGTTAGTTAAGGTTACGTTAGAGTCTATTTGAAGACGATGGTAATTCCCCGGAAACATCGTCCCTGCTTATAATTGTAATAGCGCAAGCAGAGTTAAACCAAGTTTCTTAGGTTTAGTTGAAGGAAAGAAATGGAATGTACTCCTCCATGCCAGAGAGAATCACCTCGGGAATGAGCTTAGCACACTCCAAGGAGACCCCTCCACAGAACCAGTAGTGGCAAAAAAATTTCTTTCCCCTAGGTGGGAGCCTTTCCTGCGGAAGACTTGAAGAAATAGGACAGGAAACAGTATTATGAAGGTAATCGGAGGAACCCAGACTAGGAAAGACTATAACAGAATAAGAAAAGAGATTAGAGGTTTGAAAAAGGTCTAGAATGTTGGGTTCATCTCCAAGATGAACAGGGAAACGAGTAGGGAACTCAACCAGCAGTTCGAGGTCATTCTGGATAGAAAAGTGGTAGGCTAGTTCAGCATCTGTATCTTGAGAATTGGAGGAAAGTCATTGACGGTGGTGAATACTAAAAACACGAAAAATGATGATTCCAAAGAAAATGTAAAAAAAGAGAGAGATAATATTTCCTACTTTGGAGTTTAAGTAGTTTTAGAACTTATGATAGTTAGTTGAGTTAGGTGACTGATATACAGAAGCTTTTTCCAAATGATCGACAGGGAAAACGATCGACAGATCAAATTGGTCGACATCTGTAAAAAAAAACATCTGGTTATTTAGAATTTCTCAAACAAATCCAACAAAACTTAACCTAACCTAACCTAACCTAACCTAACCTAACCTAACCTAACCTAACCTAACCTAACTAACCTACCTAACTAACCACAACCTAACCTAACCAACCAAACTTCTTCAACCTAACCTAACTTGGCAACTTAGCAAACCTAACCCGGCCTAACCTAACTCTTTAACCTAACCCTAACCTTACCTACGGGATTTTTTATGTCGTGTCGAACAATTTCCCTGTCCACCATTTGGGCTAGTCCACGATATACAGAACAAGTAGAAAATTCTGGAGACTCCAAATCAGAGACACAAGAATAAACATAATTATATATATATATATACTATATATATATATATATATATAATCTGCTATATATATATATAACATAGATATATAAATCTTATCTATATCTAATAATATATGTATATATATATATATATATATATATATATATATATATATATAAACATAATTATATATCTATATATAGAATATATATATATATATAGAACATTATATATTTAAAGAATTCTAACTTATATATATATATATATATATATATATATATATATATATATATATATATATATATATATTAGGGTAATTGAATTGGAACAACGTGATGACCATCGTACATTGTAAGTTATTTATAAGGATTATAATAAGGAAAACAAACTCAGAATTAAAAGTAATTTTTAAATCTGTGAAAGGAAAATGAATATAAATTATTATTATTATTATTATTATTATTATTATTATTATTATTATTATTATTATTATTATTATTATTATTATTATTATTATTATTATTATTATTATTATTATTATTATTATTATTATTATTATTATTATTATTATTATTATTATTATTATTATTATTATTATAGCTTATAATTACTATAGCTTCTACGATTGCAATGAGGTTTTCCAGTTTTAATCTACTATGTTTAATTTTTCAACCTCAGTTCGCTCGGAAAGCACTGCCAAGACCGCAAATTAGTCCTTGTTTGGGCGCCACAAAATTAAGTTATGTTGGGGAGAGTGAACTCTCTCGTTATCGAAATGAAAGAATTTAAAGAAATGTAAGGAATGTATGGGGAAAATCTAAGGCAGATTGAACAAAGAACCCCCCATCTCACCCATTGGTAAATCAAGGAGTGTCGGAGACTGAGGTTGCGTAATATGGTGAGGTCTGTAACAAATAAATGATTAGTTTAAAGTTAAGAAATGATTGAGATCTCACCATATATATTTAGTATAGGCAGAATTATTTTTAAATAGGTTTTCTTCTACTTGAGGGATCAGGTTGATTTTCGGGACCAACTCACGGACCCGAAAACCGTACCTCGGAGTTAAACTGCAATTTTAAGAAAACCAACCCTTACTGACCTTCCAACTTAGTGTTATTTTTAATTTAATTTAGATTTATTGACTAACTCTCACGATAATGGGGATAATCAGGGTTGATTTTTTTATATTTTACCAAAAAAACAAAACTATGGTATCGAAAAATCTCCTACGATATATGTATATGTATGTATTTTACTCCACGCATATAAATATATGAATATCAACAACTTAAATAAATATACTCTCCTTATTTACAAAACTAATTTTCTACAACTTGAATCTGTGCTAAAAATGTGTGTATGTATGGGAAAAATTAAGCAACAAGGCTACTAGTTTAAATAGAAGGTGTTACTTTCACTACTTTTCTTTATAATACTTATAATTTATGTCCACTATGAGATGAAATCCAACTGTGATCTAAAATTTATATTAGAATATGCCCAAAAATCAAAATCTGACCATAATTTAAAACCTGAGAAATGGCATGCATAATAATTTGTAAAATAATATCAATCAAAATAATGAAATAATAATAATTGTTAATTCTAAACATAAATTATAGCAAATTAAGAAATTAATGAAATAATACAATAATACATATTTAATCAATAGGAATAATTAAATTATTTAAATATAAAATATGAAATTGTATAAACATTAACAATTACAATACTAATAAAATAATAATAAAAATAATTATACTTTAATACTATCGTATTTATTTGTTTCAGCGTTAGAGGGTTATATTTGGTACAGCATAAGATAATCTTAATTATAAGTAAACAATAACAATACAAAATAACAATAACATAAACAGTACAATAATGCCAATACAAAACAATACAAACAATAACAAATACAAAATAACAATACAAAAACAAATTGCAAAAATAAAATAACAATACAACAGTAACAACAATACAGTAATAAAATAAATTACTTTTACATAATAATTATATCTGAAATAAATATATTGCCTAATATTGTTTTAAATAAGGCTATGCTGTTTATAGTCACAACACACCCTTACACAGGCAATTGAGTGTCCGCACCAATCCCTACACCGGATCCCACAAACTCCCAAGTGGAAGTGGATGGGGGAGGGGTGGATGAGGGGCTATATTTGGAAGTTACCCCCTGGGCTACTCCAAGGCAAATCGTGTGGTTGCCATTGTTATTATTATTATTATTATTATTATTATTATTATTATTATTATTATTATTATTATTATTATTATTATTATTATTATTATTATTATTATTATTATTATTATTATTATTATTATTATTATTTATTATTATTATTATTATTATTTATTATTTATTATTCATTATTATTATATTATTATTATCTATTATTTATTATTTATTATTATTATTATTATATTATTATTATTTTTTTTTTTTTTTTATGAAATATTATTATTTTATTAATTATTATATTATTAATATATTATATAATATAAAATATGTATTATATATAATATATATAATATATATATATATAATATCATATATATATATATATATATATATATATATATATATATATATATATTATATATATTATATATATATATATATATAAGTTCAGAAGTGATTCGCTTTCATGGAGTTGGACGGGGGTGCCACAGTTTTGTTCACCGAAGTCAATCAAAAAGATGGAAGGAACAGGATTGCTGCGACTCAAAGAACGAATCCTCCCCTGGGGACCTACTACGGGAGGTTCGATCTTTGGGATCGACACCCAGCATTTGCACATGTGACCAGAAGGTTCCGTTCATATACTTGAACCTTTTTGTACTCTGGGTGTGTAAGCCCAGTATACGCACCCAACTCCTCCTATTAGCCGGCGATATTGAATCTAACCCAGGCCCCAGACCATTTATCTACCCGATATTAATCGTTCAGTAACTCGATGGCAGACCTCAGTTCGTTGCAACACCTACCGACTCTGGTTACATACAGAGTGTAGTGACCTCCAAACCCCCAATCAATATTCTTCAACTTGATCCTGCCAATCATGCGGAATTTCACGCAATGAAATTCTCATCCCCCACCCACATAATTCAATCAACATACTCCAACTGAATATTAATGGTATTAAGAATAAACGTGAAGAACTTCCCCACACATTAAATTCCCATCCCCCACCCACATAATTCAATCAACATACTCCAACTGAATATTAATGGTATTAAGAATAAACATAAAGAACTTCTCCACACATTAAATAAGTTCAATATACACATTATTTCAATCACATACTCCAACTGAATATTAATGGTATTAAGAATAAACGTGAAGAACTTCCCCACATATTAACTAAATGTAATATTCACATAGCTCTTATACAGGAATCTAACCTCACTCTAGATATCTACCTCGCTGAATTCTCCAACTACACAACCATAAGAGAAAATAAGGATCCATCCACCTTCCACAACCTACATCCCCCTCAATAAAAATCAGTAGTTATGCAAAATGACCTGACAATCATACCTCATAAATAAAGCAGGTAGTGAGTTTACAGCAATGCAAAAGCCAGTTGGAATAGTGGCTATCAGCGAACAGAATGATTGCCTCTCACCAAAACTCATCCATCACATTTCTCATACCAGACAAGAGAATCAAATACCCAGTTCAACAGTTTTACTCACAACCACAGACTTCAACTCATATAAACAATCCACCATACAAGGCTTAACTTTTGATACATACATGACTTCCCCCCCCCTACATAAAGAATATTACCTTTAGAGTATACATAAACTAAATACAATGAAAACACTAATCGAACCAAATTTTGGCCAACAAAAAGAATCCCTCACTATTGAACTACGCATCACCCACAATGGTGCACCCGTAAAAGCTCAGACCAACGTCCTAAAACTTGTGAGAGCGTTCAAATCAAAGCTCTCAGAATAATAACTGGCTGCTATCCATCCACAACCATCCACCACTTCCTAACAGAAGCAAATATTTTCCATCTAGGACTCCGGACTCCCGGCTCGAGCTTACAGGCCTATACGCGGCTCCCGATAATCAAAGACACATCCACGATAATGCACACACGCACAAAATAAAAGACTCACAACATATTTAATTCAGCCAAGCAAAATGCAATGGAACACTCCATCCAGCTACAAATACAGCCACCGACGACAAAATAAACACCCAACACACCACATAAGCAACACGACAGTATCACAAAGCATCATCACATCAACCGCGAAAGCCACCCCCCATCCACAAACACAAAAAGAACCAAAAAATCAACAAACCACCGGCTAAAAAGAAATAAAACTCTACTAAATAGAAACCAAAGTCCACAAGCACACGCTATCCTCCCGACCCACACACACACACTTACATATTATCCCGACACTCAACCTTACAGTAAACACAAAGAGCCGATCTCCGAATACCCCGAAGCAACACCATACCCGCGTCTACAGAAATTTCCCCACAGAACAATCTCCTGGATCGTCAAACCAGCAGTGATCTATCGGCCCCCCTCCGCTCTGGGGGACACCATCCCCCCCTTCAGGAATATAAATCTATATTTCGTAACGTTCCCTCCCACCACTATCAAAGATGTCACTCTTTAACCAATAACAACACAATACATCTCTTTCTAAAACTTCTCAAGCCTGACGACATCCAGACGCAACTGTCGAAATGCTCTCTCCGACGTAAGAGGGAAACTGGGCTACCAGGTGAGGTGAGGTATATATATAATATATATATATATATATATACTTATAGAAATAATTAAAGATATTAAAATATATCTTTTATAAGATATACCTGATAGGTATATATATATATTATATATATATATATATCTATTAGTATATATATATTAGTATATATATATATATATATATATATATATATATATATATATATATATAATATATATATATATTATATATATATATATATATATATATATATATATATATATATATATATATATATATATATATATATATATATATATAATATATATATATATATATATATATATATATATTATAGGAAATAAATTTAAAGATGTATTACAGAATTTTTATATATATATTATATTTATATATATATATATATATATATATTCG
>JABUQX010028119.1:50000-57500 GCA_015478945.1 Trachelipus rathkii
AACCGGAAGCGGAGACGGGACGGAGACGGAGACGGGAGACGGAGCGGAGACGGAGACGAACGGAGACGGAGGAAGGAGACGGAAGACGGAGCCGGAGACGGAGACGGACGCGGAGACGGGACGGAGCCGGGACGGAAGCCCCGAGAGACGGGACGGAGACGGAGAGGGACGGAGAGGAGACGGTAGTCGGAGCCGGGCCGGAGCGGAACGGAGACGGAGCGAGACGGGACGGAGCCGGAGACGGAGCCGGAGTTGGAAGTTTGAATGTTCAAGAGTGGGGAGTCGGGACTCGTTTGTTCTGACCAGGCATCGTTGAGTAAATTCTAATTTTTTATAAAAGCTTTAATAATTTTATTACATGTATACTCTTTGGCAACTGCTATTTAATAATAATAATAATAATAATAATAATAATAATAATAATAATAATAATAATAATAATAATAATAATAATAATAATAATAATCCAATAATAAATAATATAATAAGAATAATAATAAATATATAATAATACATAATAATAAATCCACTTATAGGTTTCTTCCTAAATTACATTCTTCATCAAACCATATAGATTAACAAGCAAATGTTGCGAACATCTTTATAGTATATTAATATAATATATTATATATATATATTATATGATAATATTATATATAATATATAGAATATCCTGTATGTTTATTTATGTAGTGCGCACTTAAAATTCTCTTAGAAATTTTGGACAGGTCTACTTTTTAGTGAAATAAGTTATATTATTCCTTTTTGCTCTTACTAACCATGGTTCAGCTGGAAAAAGGCTTACTTTTTGATATATATATATATAATATATATATATAGTATATATATAAATATATATTAGTATATATATATATATATATATTTATAATAATAAATATTTTTTAAATTTAATTTATATTTATTTTTATAAAAATAATAAAAAAAATATATATATATACTATATATATATATATATATATATATATATTAATATATATATATATATATATATATATATATATATATTATATACTATATATATATATAATATAATATATATATAATATAAACATTATATATATATATAATATATATATAATATATATATATATATATATATTAATATATATATATAATATATATTATTATATAATATATTATATATAATAATATATATATATATATATATATATATAATAATAATATATATATATATATATATTATATATATATATTATATATATAAATATATACAATATATATATATTATATATATATATATATTTATATTTTTATATATATAATATATATATATATATATATATATATATATATATAAATATATATAAGTATATATATATATGTATACTTATATATATATATATATATATATTACTATATATAATATTACTATATATATATAGTCATAAAATATAATTCGACTAAAAATCATTAAGGCATGCATTCCTAATTAAACCCTATCAGTTCTTGCTTATAAATAATCACGCTACGCTAATAATGCTCTACTTTCCATCAACCTTTTCAACCCTTTTTTTGGCAACCTTTTCAACTTTTTTTGGCACCTTATTCAACTTTTTTGGCAACCTTTCAGTAACTTAGTGACGATAGCTTTCGAAAGCCAATTTTTATCAAAGGTACTATCTTAATGCCCATTATTTATTCTCTATACTTCTGAATTTTATCAACATGGACTATGAATGTCATCATAGATTAAGGTTGATATGAGGGAAGGAATATTTCTAATTAGTTATAGGTCTATAATTATATATATATAGATTATTTCTTATCTTACAGTACTATCAATTATATAATATAGTGTGTGGTTAACTCACATATATACTCTAAATATTTATTGTAGCCACCCATAGTTGGTCTATATATAATATTATATATATAATAATATACATATATATATATATAAATATATATATATATATAGTATATACTTATATATATTATATTAGATATAATACTCTATATATATATAATATATATTATATATTATATATAATACTCTCTCTCGAGTAATATACTATCTCACATATACATAATATAAAATTATGTAATATAATAACTAATATATATAATATATATATTATATATATATATATATATATATAATATTATAGTATATAGATATATATTTATATAATATATATATATATTATATAACTACTAGTGTATATATAAACTATTATATTATATATAATATATTATAAATATATATATATATATATATTATATATAATATTAGATATATAATATATATATTATATAATATATATATATATATATATATACATGTGTTATTTAGAAATGACAAACAGCTTTTTCTTAAAAGATGTAAGTACATCTGATCCCTGTTTCAATTTTCCTAACCATGTGCGCTGTGCATTCCACACACTCAGTCTGATTACCATTAGTGATGCTAAACAGGGTCTGAAAAATTCTTCCTTCTGAAATGTTGATCATTCAGCGATGGGGAAAGTGTTCAGCATTGTGGAATCTGCCGAGGTTACTAATAATATATTGAATTGTACTGTAAAATTACCTTGCCCAACTAGGAGGACTTTATTCTTTCATTCACTTCCAGTGCTGCTTGAACATAAAGGAAATTCAGGACTTGATGACTGATCTCGAATTACCAACGTTGAGTGACCAACGAAATTGAGTTTCTGATCAAGTACGTTCCAGTTTTGACACCACTTGCGACGGCAATCGATCGATTGCAAGGAAACGAAAACTGCTATTATGGAGAATTGTTGCCAACACTTCTAACAGTTGAGAACAAGCTAAAACAGCTACAAACTAAAACATTGATGTATTGTAAACCACTATTGTATGCAGTCTTGTAGAGTTTTGCAGTTTTGTAACAAACCTACTTAACCTTAGCTAATAAAAAACCCTTTATTTTTTGCATTTATTGTCACTGTTACCCATTCATGTTTCCAGCTGCGGTGGCTGGAGATTAAATACTTCATGGAACTGTAAATTTCGACTGGAAATGGTTAAAAAAAATTCGCTAATACTTGCAATAAAAAATTTGCTGATAATGAAAAAGACGATATCTCTAACGGTAGGAAGGCAATTGATGGTGATGATTATTTTAGATTCCTACAATAGCTGTAAGAGTGGAAAACGCAAAACATCAGTTGACACGGTTGACCTACGATTTCTTCAAAACTCCGACCGATCAAATAGTAGTTCCGTAAAATATCCACAATGCAATACAATGGCTACGCTACCTTCATCTGCACCAGTTGAAAGTATGTTCTCCTTAAGTGGATTTACCTTAACACCCAAATAAAGTTCACTCTCTGACAAGACATTCGGAAGATTGGTGTTAGTGAAAATTAACAAAGAAATTAATCCAAAGTTCAAAAGCATCCTGTCTAACTGACATTATTATTATTATTATTATTATTATTATTATTATTATTATTATTATTATTATTATTATTATTATTATTATTATTATTATTATTATTATTATTATTATTATTATTATTATTATTATTATTATTATTATTATTATTATTATTATTATTATTATTATTATTATTATTATTATTATTATTATTACGATTATTATTTTTATATATATATATATATATATATATATATATATATATATATATATATATATATATATATATGTATATATAATATATAATTATTATTAATATAATAATAATAATAATAATAATAATAATAATAATAATAATAATAATATAATATAAATAAATAATAATAATAATAATAATATAATAATATCTAATAATAATATAATATATATATATAATAATAATAATATAATATAATATGTAATATATAATAATAATATATATGTAATATAAATAATAATAATATATAATAATATAATATATAATAATATATAATAATAATATATGTAATAATAATATATAATAATAATAATAATAATAATAATAATAATAATATAATAATAACAACAATAATAATAATAATAATAATATATATAATATATATAAAACTAATGTATAAATAATGTAATAATATAATAATATATATATAATAATAATATGTATATGTATGTATTTAAGAATGTATGTTAGTACATTTTTGTACTTTGTGTGTATTATTTAAATACATTTGAAAATTGTAGTATTTAACATTTATTACCTATATTTAATATTATAATACTTAAGTATTAAAAATGTATTTAGCGCCCAGCTCTCTCTCTCTCTCTCTCTCTATATATATATAGCATATATATATAATATATATATAAATATATATATATATATATTAATAATATATATATATATATATATATATATATATATACCTTCTTATCTTTATATAAATATGTATATAAATATATATATATATATATATATATATATATATATATATATATATATATATATATATATATAATATATAATATATATTATATATGTATATAAGTATATATATATATAATATATGTATATAATAATATAACAATAATATATATATAACATAAAACATATACCTACTTTTGTATTGACTAAATCTTAATATATATATATATATATATATATATATATATATATATATATATATATATATATATATATATATATATATATATATATATATATATATATTTATATATATATATATATATATATATATATATATATATTTATATATATATATATATATATATATATATATATATATATATAATATATATATATATATATATATATATATATATGTGGAGTTGAAGCAGTTAACTAGAAGCGGTGAGATTATCACCCCATTGGGCCTTTCTGGTGTGTTAGGGTTTACTCCATGGCACTCCAATGTTCAATGGTTCGCCACTCTTCGCGTTCATTTTACACACCCTAGCTACACAGTGGTTGATTCTGTTCTGTTCACACATCATGAACACTCTTAAATAACACTTCTTTCCAAAATAAATTATAATGGCAGTCACACAATCAGCCTCGGAGAAGCCAAGCGAGGTGGCTTCCAAAAGTAGCCCCTCATCCACCCACTTGTGAGTTGACTGGCTCCGGTTGTGGAGTTTGGGTCGTCAATGAATTTGCCAGAGTATTTTATTGCGTGGTTTTCTTTCTTCATTAATTTCTGCAACTTTCGCGGCCTTTTTTTCTAATTTCCACTTTACTGAGCACCACATCTTCCCTTCTAGACCTCATCTAACACAACACTCCTAGAATACGGCTATGCACTTGAGGTGTGAACTTTTTTATAAAAAAAAAACAGGTGCTTGAGTGCTCTGACAGCAAACCCTATTCTGTTCTCTCCTACTGTCTCTATCATCAATTTTCAGCCAAAGGAGGAAGTTGAGTAAATGTGAGCAGCGATGCAATCGGGTCACGTGTTTCTATTTCCGAGTCTTCTAAATTTTCTACTCTATGGTTAAAGCTCTCATGTCAATTTATAACTATATTAATCTTTTCTGTCTATTTATCACCTAACTCTGTACTTATTTAAAATGTCTGAACTTCAAAATAGAACACATTCTGGGGATTAGTCCAGTGGTCGACAGGGAAAATGGTCGACATGACATCAGAAAAATTTCCAGTACAGCCCGCCGCAGGCGATAGGTTAGGTTAGGTTAGGTTAGGTTAGGTTAGGTTAGGTTAGGTTAGTTTAGGTTAGGTTAAGTTAAGTTGTTGTGTTAGGTTAGGTTAGGTTAGGTTAGGTTAGGTTAGGTTAGGTTAGGTTAGGTTAGGTTAGGTTAGGTTAGGTTAGGTTAGGTTAGGTTAGGTTAAGTTAAGTTGTTGTGTTAGGTTTGGTTTAGGTTAGGTTAGAGTCATAAAATAAAAAGACATTGCAGAAACTATAAATAACCAGATTTTTTTTTTTTACAAATATCAACCATTTGACCTGTCGATCATTTTTCCTGTCAACCATTTGGTACTAGCTTGCACATTCTTTCTTCTCCTTTCTCCGAAATTATCATTTTGAGTGATTTCAAAGTTCACTACGTCAGCGACTTTTCTCTGGTTCTCGTGATACAGCTTATGAACTTGCCTAGCCCCATTCAAGGAGAGGAACGTCTTTAGGTAATTTCAACCTAGGATCCAAACTATTGATCGAACCCGGGCCCTTGCCATGCGACTCATTTCTCTATCCAGAATGACCCTGAACAGTTGTTGCAGTTCCTTACTCAGTATCCCTGATTGTCTTGGAGATGAACCAACATTTTAAGTTTTTTTCTTAACTTCCAATCCTTCTCCTTATTCTGTTAAATTCTTTTTTCCCCTGGGTTAACCCGATCACCTTCTTATAACGGTATCTTCTATCTCTTCAGGTTTTCCGCAGGAAAGACCCCATCCTACTGAAAGGAAGCGTTTTTGGCACTTACGTGCTCTTTTTTTTTTTTTTTAATAAAGTTCACACTTCACTGGCATAGCCCTATTCAAGGAGAGGAACGTCTTTAGGTAATTTCAACCTAGGATCCGAACTAGGAATCGAACCCGGGCCCTTGCCATGCGACTCTGTCGCTCTACCGATTGAGCCACAGTAGTGATCGTATTTCTTTGATTTCCAATGGAATTACAACTACTACTTCCGTGGAGGTCCCTCGGAATGTGCAGAACGCATAGTCGAGGTGGTTCTCTCTTGCATGGAGGCTTACATTCAATTTTCTTTCCCTTCAGCTAAAACTAGCAAACCTTGGTTTAACTCTGTTTGTTCTCGTACTATTCTCGTACTATTCTTCAAGAATTATCGTCTTCTTCAAATTATAAGAAACTCACGTAACATATTCCGTCTCGAAATTGTGCAAAATCTATAAACTGCGACACTAAACACTCTTTTTTCAGTAGAAAATGCAATTACTAATTATTATTAGTTCTTTTTTTTTACAGTTAACACCACCGCTCACGGGCAAAGCCCTAATCTAGGATATGTGTGCTCAATTATCTTTCCGGTTTCTCTTCCTCATGCCCTTTCTCAAATCTATCTTTGCCTCTTCCTCGTTCACTCCTCTGGTATCTAAAATCTAGAATCTAGAATATAGAATCTAGAATATAGAATGCTGAATTCTCTGGTATTTCCTTTTGATCTAATCTCCCCATCTCTCAACCAGAAAAATCAGTCATCAGAGATTACTCTAATCTCATTAAACGCCCAATAATCTCATCAGAGCTTCTCCATTCTTCAAAATGCTTCTACAGATGAAGAACTTAAAATTTTGGAATCTTTAAGTATATAATAACACTTAAACCTACACTTAATATCTATAACTTCTTTGGCACTCCGGATTGCTTGGCACTATCCTCTTTTTCTTTTTTTTACTTTCGTTTCTTTTATTAATGTCTTAGCTGTTTATTTATTCATTTTATTTTACTTCATAGAGTTTTTTGATATCACTCAAATTCACTACTGATTTTAAACGTTTTACATTTCATACAGTCTTTTTTTTCTTTTATTTAACTATTAATATTTTAATTTATTTAGCTTAATAACTTTTTTTCA
>JABUQX010028119.1:60000-72500 GCA_015478945.1 Trachelipus rathkii
TTACACCTGATCACTGTAGAGAAATTTCTTTAAATCTCTGCATACCGACCTTATGCACCACAACAAATCAATTTAAATTTATATCCTTATTATTAAATAAAGATCTTTTACAATTGTATATACACCCCTTTTCTAAACAATTTCCCTTTCATGGTATCTCTTAACAATAACCTTATATATATATATATATATATATATATATATATATATATATATATATATATATATATATATATATATATAACCCTCTTCTCTATGTGCCATATATATATATATATATATATATATATATATGCCACAAAAGACCACGGCTTTCATAAGCGGCCCTACCCCTCCCACACATTACCTTTTCTATTCCACACGCTTCAAATTTGACTCTTCACAGTAATTTTACACCCTTCTCGCATACAAATTCATTTCCAATTGGCTATCTACTAACTACACTAAATTCCCGAAATTTCCCAATTTCGCTCCGGAACATCAATGCTATCCCCTAACTACATCCAATAAATGTTCACTGGGACAAGCGATTAGATACAATGAATAAAACTTTCCAAAAGCAACCTTCTTGGCACCCGCAACACATTACCATTTCAGGAATATCTTTATTTATCACTATCGCTATTCTCTGTATTTCCATTAAGATATTAAAGATAAAATTTCCCCCTACAAACCAATCACCATCCACCGCACAATATCGCACTTTTTAAAAACAACTCCCAGCCTGAACCAACAATTCCTTCTATTTATCCAATACGAGAGCTTCTCAGAATTCCTGAAGTTACATACACACGCCCCATATTTTGAAATTCTTCTAACCCACTGAGTTTTTATTTACTCTAGCCATTAAAGTCATCACAAAAATTTCATTTATGTGATACAGATAAAATCGATTATCTGTTTGAAATATTTTCTCTCTCTCTCTCTCTCTCTCTCTCTCTCTCTCTCTCTCTCTCTCTCTCTCCTCTCTCTCTCTCTCTCTCTCTCTCTCTCTCTCTCTCTCTCTCTCTCTCTCTCTCTCTCTCTCTCTCTCTCTCTCTCTCTCTCTCTCCTTCCTTAATCACCCTCTTTAATTTTTTATCATTTGCTTAATAAACAGACTTTGTTTCGCGATATCTCCCATTTGATTAATGCCAGCTTAAAGCAGATATGAGACAAGACAATCTTCAGACCAAAACAATCCCATGAGATAATCTTGCTTATCAGGATAATGTTGACAATTATTCATCCATGCAAGTAACAACTTCAGGACATCAAAATATACACTATTTCCCCTATTCGCTAAAAGCATATATATCTTTTTCCTCAAACAACGCATATCACCCATCCTTGATTAGAGCTCAGAGGGCAGCCTTACTAGAAATATATCTTTAAGGATTTCTCCTCATTCTTATTGTATACTTGAACCTGTAAGGATGTGAGCTT
This sequence comes from Trachelipus rathkii, assembly GCA_015478945.1. Taxonomy (NCBI): domain Eukaryota; kingdom Metazoa; phylum Arthropoda; class Malacostraca; order Isopoda; family Trachelipodidae; genus Trachelipus; species Trachelipus rathkii. The sequence goes on from JABUQX010028119.1 coordinate 61,426, forward strand.
TAGTTACATATATAACAAGTGCTAATTTGAAAGATTTTAAATCATTTTAAAAATTCACCATACTAAAATTTGAAACTAAATCTAAACGAAAATATCTGAAGTGTAATTTTTTTCTTCTATTATTATTATTATTATTATTATTATTATTATTATTATTATTATTATTATTATTATTATTATTATTATTATTATTATTATTATTATTATTATTATTATTATTATAATTACTATTTTCTTTATTAAAATTTTCTTTAATTATATTATTTCTTTGTTATTAGTAATGGTGTGTTTCAATATTAATTACATTTTCCATTATTAGCATTGACATCATATTATTTTTCAAATAATTACTTTTGGTAAAAAACTATTTATCATGATTATAACCATTACTAATATAACTTATCGGCCAAATCATTATTGTTATTACTATGGTTAAATGGTAGTAGTAGTGAGTAGTAGTAGTAGTAGTAAATGGTAGTAGTATGAGTAGTAGTAGTAGTATTAATAGTATTATTCATTGTTGTGTTATTATTATTATTATTATTTATTAATTACAAAAATAGAAATTAACACAAGTATGATTAATGTATGTGTGTTCATGGGTAAACCATTTTGCTTATTATTTTATTATTATTATATATTTTAGGTTCCTGATTTGGAGTATAATAAACGTTAGATAAGAAACTCATCTTTTTGAAAAATATATATATATCATCATGATCATCACATCATCCTTAATCATCATCGATTTTATAGACAAAATGTCATCATCACCATCATCATCATCATCACCCACCTTCTCATGGGCGCTGGCGGCAGGTGCGCAACATCATCGGATGTGAAAAACTAGTAGAAGAATACCTGGGCAAGTCGAAAGAAACTGACCTTACCGCCTCCGCCCGGCTGCCTTTTAGGTGAACTAAGTCGCAGTAAAATCCACTCAAAGGCTTCACGTGACCGCGGGCGTTTCCCTCACTATGGCATCTCGTCGATAGCAAGGTTTCATCCGCTGGCTAAAATTGGGCTAACTATAACCCTACCAGGAGCCCCGCCATTCACCTATTTTGCATCTTTCTTCCTCGCCTTTGCAACTCACATTTCTCTCCAGGCATTCCTTTACTGACTCAAATCACTTTTTCTTCGGACTCCCAGCCGGTCGATTCCCAACACACTCACCACTATACATCCGCTTAATAACCGACTATCATCATCTTTCCACATGATATTAGGCTTCATCTCGGCGTAACTCAGTTTATTGCTCTCATTTGCACACCCTTTCTTCACACCTCACAGCTCTCTATGCTGTTTCGTTTCACTCATTTAATAAGGTACTTCTCCACCTAACACTCTCTAAGATTTTCCATCTGAACACAATGTACTTTAGATCATACCTCTTATTCAGACCATATTCTCACTTTCACTATATATACATTAAGAGCAGGTAACAACGCCCCCCATGTAAAACCTAGCGTTAGACTTGGTCCCCACGTCCAACAAGGATTTAATTACTTGGCACACTCCTACCATTCTGGTGTCCTGCTCTGCATCATCCGTTTTCTTTTCATCCAGCATATATCTATAATTAAACAGACACTTGTTCCAGCTGCTCACCATCCCTGCCATAACTACCAAGCACTGTTTACTTTCAGACCCTCGCTCTACACCCTGCCAAATCTATTTTGCCAAATCTGTGCAAACTCTCTTCAGATTCGCCACACAAAACCAAATCATCACATATAATAAGAGGGGCACCACTCCACTTTTTAACCATTCACTCCATCAACCTAACTTTAATCACACACACATCTATTCTTTCATAACCCCATCCATATACAAATTAGATAACCAAGGAGATATCCTGCCTCACTCAGTTATTAATATTAAACCAATCACTTTCATTAGTGTTCTTATCATATGTGTGTCACTTTGGATTTCATTCGAAGCTTACTACAAACACCATATATCATTAACACCTTCCATAGAGCTTCCCTATTAATCCTATCATACTTGCCAAAGTAAATAAAACCTAAATACAGTTATTCTTCTTCTCTCTCATTTTCTCAATAATTTGTTTCAATGTGAATTTGATCCACACATCCTCTACCACTTCTAAACGCACCTTTATTCTTCACAATCAGTCCTTCAGTGACCACCCATTCTTTGTGAGCCAAGAAATCAACAGATATCTTCTTTACAACACTCGATAAACTAATTCCCCTCTAATTCCATTCCCCTTTTCCCACTTACCCTTATATAAAGAATTCATTACTCCTCTCCTCCAATCCACCGGAACTATACCCTCCATAACGATTTGTTGCACAACTTCCAAAATCCACTCGATCATCTCAACTCCATTCTTAATCATTTCATCAGTAATTTCATCTATACCTGTAGGTTTACCATTCTTCAACTTTCCTACTCTACCCAATATATATATATATATGCCATATATATATATATATATATATATATATATATATATATATATATATATATATATATATATATATATATATATATATATATATATAACTATATATATATACTACTATATATACCGTAAAAAATTCTTTAAAAGAATTCTAATTTAACCCAAAGTTAAGAATTGAAAAATTTCTCATAGGTTATCACGGGATTAAATAGAAGAACCCCGCTATGATAACTTTAATGGTAAATATAACTTTAGCCTTAAAATAAATTAACATAAAAATTGCACTACAACAATTTAATAATCATCGCATTGTTGCCGTTGCAGTAATGTCAGATATCATTATATATCAAACTTTGCTGAAAACAGGACATTGCGCTTGAGATATGCCTCTGTATGTATAATAATAACAATATATATATATATAACAATAATATATATGTAATAATAACTTTAATATATATATATAATAATAATATGTATATAATATGTATAATAATAACATAATATAACAATAACATAACAACAATATATATATATATAGCTCTATATATATATATCTTTCTTCTTCTTATAATAATATATATATATATATATATAACAACATATATAATAATAATAATAATATATGTATTAATATATATATAATAACTTAACTTAATATATATATATATATATATATATATATATTAACAATAATATATATATATATATATATATATATATATTTTTCAGAATATATCTATCTTATATATATATATATGCTATATATATATATATATATATATATATGGACTATTTGCATGCCAATAGAATTAGTATTTTTGAGCGAGGCTGCTCCATTATGCCAATTAACTATTTGCGGTATTCAATTATACTTCAAAGGTTTTATTTAATCAATTCAAATCTCTCTTTTGATGAGAAGTGTTCGATCACTTATATATATATATATATATATATATATATATACCTGCTCTAAACTATTACTATATATATATATATATATATATATATATATATATATATATATAACTATATACTATATATATATATATTTATATATATATATATATATATATATATATATACCTATATATACCATATATATATATATATATATATATATATATATATATATATATATATATATATATAGGGTGATTCAAAATTATATAAAAAATTTTTGATAAATAATGAAATAAAAAAAAAAAAATAAAAGTTCCTATAAAGGCATGACGTAATGTGCTTAGTTTTCCGCGTCTGGCTGTCTATATGTGTTTTTACTAAATATCTTATCTATGAAACCAAGTAAGTTATAAAATCTAAATTTAAAATGGCGGACGTTAAAAAAGTATTTGAGGAACGAATAGCTCATTCGGAATAGGAGGTGTAAAAATAAACATATTATTACTGTATGATAGGTTTAATTTTGTACAATATAAACATACTGTTTCTAAGGCACCTACAAATGATATCAAAGGACTAAAGATGATGTTGAAAATGACCTTCGTTGTTCCCAATTCACGCGTCCAAGGCGTCTTTTCATCGATTGTCGGACCAGTTCAAATATTCCAGGAGTCTGTTTGATCGTTTCAATTCCTTTCATAATCCTTAATCGTAGGTCTTCAACGGTGTCGATTGGAAAAGAGTATACTAAGGTCTTTAAATGTCCCCAAAGGTAATAATCCAAAGGATTTAGGTCTGGTGACCTTGCTAGCCACGGAACTGGGCCACCTCGACCTATCATTGATTGGGAAGGTCTCATTCAGGTGTTCTGAACTGCAGCACTAAAGTGTGCAGGAGCCCCATCACGCATAAACCACAAACTGAAGTGGTACATCATCAAACAAGGTACAGAGCTCATGTGTTTCAAATAGTTTAAGTAGATTATGTCATTAAGCCTGGGGAGAAAGCTCGAACATATAGTGCATGATCAAGTAAAATTCACCCAAATGTTTGAAAACGATGTTGTGAACGATTCTGTTTAATGGCATGAGGATTCTGTCCGCCCAAATGTGTTCGTTATGAATGAACATTAACGATAGCTGTTCTTGTAAAGTGAGCCTCGTCGGTAAATAAAACCTTCGTTAAAAGTTTGAGTCAATACATTTGTTCAAAAGCCATTGACAAATAACAACACGACAGGAGCATAGTCACGTGGCAATAGAATATGCACCTGATGGACGATGGTACGGGTGTAACTGTTGCTCGTATATATATATATATATATATATATATAACCTGCTCTATATATAATATATATATATATATATATATATATATATATATACTAGAGTAGTTCAAATTAAACTGGTGACAATTCTCGTGTGCTCTTTTCAGGATGCTCTGAAGTTTCATTAAGAACTAATTCTTCTAAATCAACAGTCTTAGTAGATCGGGGTCTTCCTGCATTAGTGTGCTCTTTGGACTGCAAATACCCTATTTCAGACAGGCGTTGAATAGTGGCAAAAAACCTTGCGCTTGGACAAATTCGGTTAGGATATTCTCTTGGTACAAACGTCTTTGCTGCAGAACTATTGCAGAGTGCCATCCCATACATTAAAATGCATGTCAGCTAGTTCAGAGTATAAATACACGTGGTAATTACGTTCCATATTATAACGAGAGACTACAGTCAATAGGTTACATTGTAATGCGTGACACAAACAGACAGTACATTTATTGTATACAGTTGGTTGTTTTGGTCAGCAATGTGCTGAAATGTTTAATAGAAGGAGTAGCTGTTTGTGATGGAAGAGTTGTTATTATTTAAATGAGATATTTCCAATTACTAAAGAAGTTTACATTCTCCCTTATTAATAGTCATAATTTGTTATCTCTTATTCTGTTCAAGTCTGCGTACAACAATAGGAATTGTTTTTTGGTTCCCTAACATTTTAACCTAAGTCATCCGATTTCATGATTGTCGCCTCAAACACTTTTAACGGCCGCCATTTTTAAATTTAATAATTAAAATTTGATACATCTTTTGTCGTCATTACCACCACCACAACGTACTCAATACCAGACTCCTTGAGGGTTTGCAACCTCTACTTGGACTCGTGAATACAAAATATCTTAAATTAAAAAGCACATACAGACAATAGGACTTGACTAGCACAGTACGTCTGTACCTTTAAAGGAACTTTTACTTTATTTTTGCATTTCTTATCAGTTTACTTAGTTTTACCATAAGTTTTGAATCACTTTATATATATATATATATATATATATATATAAAGAAATACAGAAATAAATTTTTAACTATCTATATATCTATATATAACATATATATCATATGTGTGTGTGTGTGTATTGATGATGACTCTTTATAATTTAATGTGTCTTGGTGTGTTGTGTATGTTTGTCCATGGGATTGTTAAAAGAATTTATTGGGTTAGAATCTCCCTTTCAAATTTACATGTTTATGAGCATTATATGCCATAAGTCTATGCTAAGAAATTTTTTTAATATTAATTGCAAGAATTACAAATTGTAGATGACTTTTTTATTAAAAGCTGCAGTAATCAGGAATAACTTTAAAATATATCTATGAAATCGTACTTCAACTTCAACTTAGATACAGCAATGTTGGAGCTTAGCTTCTAATTCTGTAAATAATTCAATTTAGTTAATTTTTGATAACTTAAAATCAGTTAGATTTCTCTAATCAAGGTGATATTATTAAGTAGCCAAGCAATATGAGTTTGACGTCAGGTGAGATTAAATAATTTACATATGACAGCTAGACTTCGTTTGTAGAGACCTGTTATATGAAGGTTTATCCATAGCTTCTCGGGTATGTAAGAGGATGGAGATTTTGCTAAATGTTTATCAACCACTGAAAGAGAATAGAGCTTTCTATATTAAATGCTTTTCATACTTTAGAAGAAAATACACTATAAGCTTATCCATAGCTTCTCAGACTACGGGAAAGGAGTTTCTGCTAAATAAGTGTTTGTCAAACTTTCAAGGAGCTAGATATTCATATAAAATGTTTGTCAAACTTTAGGAGAGAATACACAATAGAAATTTCTATTAAGTGCTGTCAACACTTAAAGAGACTATCACGTCCCGAAAACGTTACAGGGCTGTAGCCAGTATTTCAGATTCCTGAACTGGCGGGTAAACACTCAGTCATCAAGATACTAAACCTCATCATCAAACAAAATATATATATATATATACTAATATAAACTATTATATTTATTATATTACTATATTATATTTATCCATATACTATTTACTACTATATATAGTCGCGGTTCGTCTGCACATAATCTGTATAATAATAGTTATACTACTATTACTACTACTACTAATATATATTAACTACTATTAATTATTATATATATATATATATATTATATAATATATTATATACTATATACTATATATATAATATTACTATATATTTATATATATATATATATATATACTCTCACAGGCCGACTCCTACATTCGTTGAATTAAAGCACGAGTTTATTTTAGAACACCGTTGGTTTACTTTTGAACGACTCTTCATATTTTTCGTACAAGTTTTACTGATACAACACTTTTTGTTATTTTTTTGTGACAATAGGTCACTCTGGAAGACATACATTAACACTACACTCACAACGAAACGACTTTATGTAAAAACTTTAAACCAACAACAGTGTACAGACATCATCGCCACTTGACATAACTGTTTATTTATACAATCGACTTAACTAAACATGGTAACGGACTCGTGCCTCTTCCAAAACATGCGGGAGGACACACTTTCAAGACCGGTTACTGCAATACACATTCGTGACACTTTACATTTTTTTACTGTTTTTTTTTTTCTACAACTTCTTGCATCGTTATTACAACACACACACACAAACTACACACAAAACACAAACTAACACCATTTACTTGTTCTTAAGCACCACTTTCGGATAAAACTAACTTACAGATATTTAAATTCTACATACTCTGAACTTTGACACACGAACAAGCATACAGGTACCATTACACACATCACACTTACTTTGGTCAAAAAACAAACTGTTACACAACTAACTGGAAACACCCTCGACAGACAACTTGCAACACTCACGATTTTTGTTGCTACCGAAACTCGCCACTACGGACAGGTTTTCAGAGCAACAAGTAGAACTACACAACTTTATTTCCTTCAACACTGTTACACTACACGACAACTTTTACAACACTAGAACGCAATTTTAAACCACAGATATTTGGGGCTCACACTTTCACACACTTACACCATCACATGCACCACTGCACCACTGCAACTGCATATTAATTTTTCTCTTTGTATATCGCTAAATGCATTAACTTTTTTTCCTGTACACATAACATAATTTACTTTCACTACTACTACAAATTAAATTTTCAACACCGAAAAAACACACAACAAAAAAAACAAAAACACACAACACACAACATACATCCACTTCCTCTGTAACCTAATAATAAACTGATTTCTTTTCTTTATCTTTAATGATGTTCTTTTATGTCTTCTTGATCTCTTAAATAGTTTATTGTTTTTCTTATTCCAACTTTTTTATTTGCACAAATCTCGTAAGTTGCTAATAAAACTTTAAAACAACAACACGCCACACACCTGTCCTGACTTGCTAACACACACCTACTACTAGGAATTTGGGTATTCTTTTTCTTGTTACAGTTGCCATTTTGTCTTACTTTTAAGACACTACATAACACGTTTGGTCTTTTTTTCACGGGCTGGCAAATACTAACCGACGCCCCACTTTATAACTATGGATACTATTGAACAACACAAACTTATCAGTACACTAACATTTGCTGTTGCAAAACGCATTCTTTTCCTTATTTTCTTTGTTAATTACTACTTTTTTATACTGTACTAAATTGTTTAACACAACTTCTTTTCCCTTTTCTTTGACACTAGGTCTCTGCTCTGGTGTTAAACTTATTAGTAGCCTTTGAAAGAGTGACATTTGACGGGGCTGCACGCCCAGGAGCCCACTACAAGACCGACGCCGCCACCTGTATATATATATACTATATATATATGATATATACTATAATTATATACTATATATATATATATACTACTATATATATATATTACTATACTACTATACTACTATATATATATATATACTATTATATATATATACCGTATATATATATATACTAGTACTATTATATACTATATATACACTACTATATATATACATATATATAAATTATATACTATATACTACTATATACTATACTATACTATATATACTATATAATATATACAATATATATTATATAAATACACTATTTACCACTTCATCTGTCTCCTATCCCAGATTGGGAGTGAGATGCCGTAGCATACCGGAACAGACAACACGTAGTAGAACACTGACCGAACACGTCGGAAAGACAACGCCACTTCTCTTACCGTCCCTATATCCCCACAGTCAGAACTTCTTCGCACGTCACGGAACACAATGCACCTTGACGGTTTCACCCAGACTTTGTACAACGGACCCTCACTGTGTACGCTCATATCTATGGTGCACACACACCCACACAGCTACCTTCACAAACCCGCCATTCACTTCCTGTTATACACCTTTTTTCTCGACTCTGCCACACTCACCACTTCCTCTCCTACAATGCACTTCCTTATAACTATACTATATATATACTATACTACTATAGTATATATATATATATATACTATTAATATATATATATTATACTTACTATATATATATACTATATATATATACTATATACTACTATACTATATATACTATACTTATATAATATATATACATATAATACATATATACTTATATTATATATACTACTACTATACTACTTACTATACTATGTGGTATGTATAACAACATCAAGCCAACACACTCAAAGTGCTGACTACACACAACACAATCACGAATTTTGGACACAGTAATGGACGTCAAAGTACTACGTGGGTACACACGAGAATACTGGAAGTACTATTCCAGGCTTCACACGGACACGACGTTGGAGAGAAGAGACTGACAGTACTATATACACAGCCAACAACCACACCGTGTCCTCTACAAAGAACAACGACTATGCGCTTGACAGACGTTAAGAACGACGAATTTTTGTTCTTTGACACACGAACTAGTAGTTCATTTACGCTAAAAATCGTTGAACGAGTTTCACTGTGAATTTGGGAAAACACTAATAATACACTTAAAACACCTTCACTCACTTTTCAAGACGTCCTGCGTGTGAATCATCAACCACATACTCCATTCAATGACAAACATCGCTTCCTTAATCAAACAAGCAAATGAATTTATGCGAATAAAATCTGAAATCGCATAAAATCCCATAACTTCTAAGTGAGAGGAGACACTATGCTATCTTTCCACGAAAGATTAAGAAAGAAAAGAAAGTTTTATGGAGAGGAAGGTTTGAGTTTTGATCTTTCGAAGATGTAGATGTATGGAAAATTGTGTCGAGTAAATAGAACAAGCTCCTAAGGACCTAAAGGATTCAATGAAACATTTCTTGGGGTCAGAAATTACTAAAGAGGAAGGGTAAAATAGAATATTATAAATACTAATTGTTAATTAGGATAACAAGATTACGTGATTGCACACCTTAATAAATATTGCCTTTCAAATGGACTAATATTTTATGCCGAAAGAGAATGGTGAAAGTAAGGAAATGAAAATAGCATCTGTAAATCAATTACATAACAGTTCACTTCTCTGTTACATATCAAGACAAGAAATAAAAAAGATCATGGTTTTTTTTTTAGAATGTTGAAAGAAGATAAATAGAAAAACCAAAAATTATGTCATAAATGAGAAGACCAGCTGAGTCTGATAATAAAAAGTTTATCATACAATATTTCACTCAAAGCATAAAAAAAAGTGAAAATCGTATACCGTCAATTAAGTGATTAAAGCTGCTATGAGAAAAAGACTCTGGTACTGTTTCAAAAATTCAGTACAAATACGCATTGACGAAATGGTCAAAGATTTGGATAAATCTTTAATAACTTGCACTGCAAGATCTTATCCAACTTTATGAATCATCTTTAAATAGTTCAAAGTTTCAAACATTCTCATGACATATGTATTATGTAAGGTATGTTAGTCAAATTCCAAAAGAAATTATTGACGATTTTTCGTTAGAAAGGTGTCATAATGGGAATTGAAAAGGAATGAAGATTCTTCACGCTTCGAGGAATATTTAAAGTAACAATATTTCTCACAGCAACATATCAGTGCTGGCTCTTGATAGTGCAAATTCAATAGCTCGTTGTTATAAAAGATTTGATAAATTTCTAACATAAAAGGTTGTCGATAAATGTAATAAAAAAAGGCAGAATGTGACGAATTATATGATAATATAAAACTATTATGTGTACATCAGATCGATTATTAAACTTGAAAAATAATGAATCGGGAATCAATTGGCGTTGAATACAAACGTGAGGTAGCTTTCAACGAGTGTTAGCTTACACAGACTAGTGGACATCTTTGACTCAACCTTGGAGTTTCTTAATACGTACCGTTGATTCTTTTGGACTTGTTGTGGAAAACATACAAAAGAACTACAGAACCATCAACTTCTATTTGGTTACGTCTATAAAGCTTTCACAACT
>JABUQX010028119.1:87500-95000 GCA_015478945.1 Trachelipus rathkii
GTTAAGGTCAAAATTTTTTACTAAATTGTAAACGTTTTACATAACCCTAAGCATTAAATCAACTAAATCAAACCAACTAATCCGGAACCTTACATTTTGATCATCTGTGATCTATTGATCTATTGATTAAGGTCAAATTTTTACTAAAATTGTAACGTTTTTACATACCCTAAAGCAGTAAATCACTAAATCAAACCACTATCCAACCTCCCTCCTGACTATCTGTGATCTATTGATCAATTGATTAAGGTCAAATTTTTACTAAAATTGTAACGTTTTACATACCCTAAATCAGTAAATCACTAAATCCAACCACTATCCAACCTCCCTTCTGACCATCTGTGATCTATTGATCAATTGATTAAGGTCAAATTTTTTACAAATTGTAACGTTTATACATACCCTAAGCAGTAAATCACTAAATCAAACCACTACCCAACCTCCCTCATACCCTTCTGTGATTCTATTGATCTATGATTAAGGTCAAATTTTTTAATTTAAAATTGTAACGTTTTACATACCCTAAATTCAGTAAATCAGTATCAACCACCATCCAGCCAGCATCCGGCCACCCTCATGTCCATCCTTGATCTATTGATCTATTGATCTATTGATTCAAGTCACATTTCGAGTATCATTTTGGATAAACATAACATAAAATTCAAAAGTTCTTATACAAGATCATTCAATATATGTTTAACGACAAAGTTTTCAACATTAATAAAACTTACTTAGCATTCATCTAAACTATGAATATAACCCACAAAGACAAATCTGACACGCCTTAAACATGAATAGACTGTATAACGTTTATCAAAGTCTACCACATAAAACAGTAAAGTAACTAATATAGCATAACAAAGACGTAACCTACTTACACTTTTCTAACAATATCGCTGTTATTTTACATTGAGACTGTAATATTTAACAAAAATTTCACCATAACCTTAATTATCATACAGACCAAGGAGTATACTCTAACATAATAAGGTTTTCAAATCAATAAAGCTAACATAGCGCTCAACTGAACTAAGAAAATAATGTACAACAACAACCTAACACACCTTAAGCTGGAATAAACGGTCAACGTTTAACAAAGTTCCACACATAACAGCAGTAAAGTAACTAAACATCCAAAAACGTATCTTATTCACACTTGGTCAAACATGTCTCTAACATAGCAATGTTAATTTTTACATTAACATGGTAATATTTAAATAAAATATTTACCATAACATTGTGTAATTATCATCAGACCAGCGAAAGTATGTAACAATAACAGTTTTCAAATTAATAAACCACCGTAACGATGGCCCCGGAAAATAAGAATTAAATATATTAACAGACAAGCCTGACACATCTTAAGCAAGAATAATTAAATTGGTAACATTAACAAAGGTCCAAACTTATCAACAGTAAAGTAACTAACAAGACGTCACAAAAACACAAACCCATTCATCTTTATCAAACATATTCCAACACAACAATGTTAATTTACTAACTAGTAATATTAACAAAAAATTTTGCATAACTAACCTCCAGCATAATACCTAATGGGTAAAGACAAACAAAGTAAAGTTTTTATTCTCTGTAAAGCTAAACTATGAACATAACACACACACACACACACACACACACACACAACGGCTGCACGAATAAACAGCCAGCCCCAACATCTTAAACAACAAAGCGTACATAGGGAGCATAAAACAAGTTTTCCAGGTGTATAACATATAAATTTTCAATTGAAAAAGAAGCGTTATAATAAATACATTCAAACATATAAGATTTTATTTTTTTAAAATATATTTATTATTCTAATCATGGGGACATAGGATTCTGTGAAAAATTTGAGCAAGTTCTATATGTTCTACCAGAAGATTCAACACAAGAACAACAGAAATAAATACAGCCTGCAGCACTAAACCATTTTTCTGCATATTTCGGTTCAACAGCACTCACCACTCGCTCAACGCCTCAGAGAGAAGTAAACGTATCCTGACTGATAGTTATTAAGGCACTCCTGTATATTGCATTATATGGTAAACCACATGTTTCGGTGTAAATATCGTAGATTAGCAACCAATGAGCTAAAATATGAAATTAAGTCCTCAATATTCAATCGTTAAGATTGGGATGTTAATTTTCGTTTTTTTTAATTTTAACCAAATGCTTTAATTTTTCAGGTGTTCGAAACATTGAAACCTATAACAGGTGCGATAGAAGGTCCACAACAATCGACGGGTCTCCAGTTAGAGGAGTACATCAAACTTTTAACATTATCAGAGATGCAGTGAAAGCAACAATCTATTCTATTATAGCCTCTCAAGCTGTCACTTCTGATTTCATTAGGAGACGATGTCTCAGATGACACATACTCAGTCTTTATCCAAGCTTCAGCTGTCGATAAATCTTGAGGAATTCTTCAACCGATATGATTAAAGGTATATTACTTGCACCACCAATTGGAATACAGGTAATATATTGCTTGCCATTCGTTTTACGAAAAAATATAAATATAAATGACACATCGTTGGGAAAAACGAAGCTCCTCGTGAAGATATCAACAACAGGTGTAGAGATGCGAGGAGATGTCATCGTGCCAGTACAGCGAAAAAATGTCCTACTGAAATGGAAATCGTATGCGTAAACAAACCCTTATAGGTAATGAGATTCTTTCTTTCAACCAATCAGAAGAAAGTAAACAAGAATACACGCCGAACGAACCATATCAGGTCAAAAGGGGTATATATTTCTCGTTAGACAACAACAACAACAATAACAACAACAAAACAACACAACAACAACAACAACAACAACCAACAACAATAACATAGTACAAAAAATAAGTTCTTTATATAAACCAGCCAACGATATATGACTAACGTAACATGTTTTTCAACCATTAATAAAGCTAAACATAGCATTACCAGAACTTAGAAATAATGTACAATAACAAAATCTAACATACCCTTACGCTAGAATAAACAACCATTAACTAAGTTCCATACTTAACAGAGTAAAACTATCTAACACATCGTACAAAACGTAACCAATTCACACTTTTTCAAACATATCTCTAACATATCATGTTAATTTTTTACAATTAACATCGTATATTTAACAAAAGTTTAGCATAAACCTGTCTAATCATAATACTGACAAAGAATATAATCTACGTCAACAAATTTTTACAATCAACTCGTAATTATTCAAAACACAAAAATTCATCTAACCTCGTCTAAATATCATAATCCCGATCGAATAAATTGCAAACCATAACAAAGTTTTTAACCAAACATAACAAAAATAACAAAAATTTATCCTGACATAAATAAAAATAGTTCTTTGAATAAAAATATCACATAAAGCGTAATAGTTTACAGATTTTTAAAGCAGTAAACCAGTAAATCAGTAAATACTACCCATCCATGCAGTCCTTACCCTCCTACCATGCCGTGATCTATTGAGCATTGATTCAAGTCATATTTCGAGTATCAATTTTGGATAAACATAACATAAAAATAAGTTTCTTTATAAATACTGACCTACGAATATATGCTTAACCAACAAAGTTTAGCATCAATAAAGCTACATATCATAACCGCAACTAAGAATAAAGGCAAACTTAACATACCTCACGTATGAAAATAATCAGCTAAACATCCTGAAAATTCCTACTTATCAAAGGTAAAGTATCTAACAGGTCTACAATACACGATATGTTCCCACTTTTCCGCTCATAATCAGCAACAGGTAAAGCCGTATTATCTAACAAAATCCCTTAAGAACATAATCAGTCTATCAAAGATACCAACATCTTGAACTATGAATTGACACTATCTTCATCAAAGTGTCACTCGTTTCGAGTATAACATCATTTGACCTATGAATAATCGTAGACATTAGCAAAATTCTAGGGCAAACCTAACATTACTCAACAAAAACTTAACCTAGGCTCACGTTTCTAACACATCATCGTCAGTTAACACAGTAATATCTTACAAAAACTCATCATTTCTCTAACAAATCAGTGTTAATTTCAAAGTCAAAAGGAAGTATTTAACATACGCACCTAACTTACGAATAAACAGTTTTCATTAACCAAGAGTATCTAAAGCAACACATTACCTTCCAAGAGAAATCCCAGGTGGGATGCGCCCCTTGAAAGGGTGTGAATCCTGCGAGGGGGATCACTCCGAAGGGGTGTAAGCGGGCTGAGGCCTTACTCCTCCTTCGGAGGGGTAAAGCCCGCTTACACCCCTTCGGGGAGTGATCCCCCCTCGCAGGATTCACACCCTTTCCAGGGGCGCATCCCAGCTGGTCTCTTGGAAGGTAATGTGTTGCTTTAGATACTCTTGGTTAATGAAAACTGTTTATTCGTAAGTTAGGTACGTTATGTTAAATATTACTATGACAATGTGAAAATAACACTGATTTGTTAGAGAAATGATGAGTTTTTGTAAGATATTACTGTGTTAACTGACGATGATGTGTTAGAAACGTGAGTCTAGGTTAAGTTTTTGTTGAGTAATGTTAGGTTTGCCTTAGAATTTTGCTAATGTCTACGATTATTCATAGGTCAAATGATGTTATACTCGAAACGAGTGACACTTTGATGAAGATAGTGTCAATTCATAGTTCAAGATGTTGGTATCTTTGTAGACTGATTTATTGTTCTTAAGGGAATTTTGTTAATAATAACGGCTTTACCTGTTGCTAGATTTATGAGCGAAAAGTGGGAACATATCGTTTTTGGGGTAATTGGGTTTTTTAATGAAACTTTTGGTTTTTAAAGCCTTTTACCTTTTAAACCTTTTGGGGAAAAAATAGTTAGGGAATTTTTCAGGATGTTAGCTGATTATTCATACGTGAGGTATGTTAGGTTTGCCTTTTTACATTATATTCTTAGTTGCGGTTATGATATATGTTGGCTTTATTGATGCTAAAACTTTTGTTGGTTAAGCATATATTCGTAGGTCAGTATATAAGAACTTATTTTTAGGTTATGTTTTCCAAAATGATACTGAAATTGACTTGATCAATAGCTAATAGATCAACGGGCAGGTAGGAGGGTAGGGACTGCTTGGTATGGGTAGTTTTATTTACTGATTTACTGGTTTACTGCTTTAAAATCAGTAAACTATTACGGTTTACTGTGATATTTTATTCAAAGAACTTATTTTTATGTTGTGTCAGGATAAAATTTTGTTATTTTTTTTTGTTATGTTTGGTTAAAACTTTGTTATGTTTGCAATTATTCGCTGGGGATTATGATATTTAGACGAGGTTATGATGAATTTTGTGTTAAATATTACGAAGTTGATGTAAAACATTTGTTACGTTAGCATTATATTCTTTGTCAGTATGATGATTAGACAGGTATATGCTAAACTTTTGTTAAATATTACGATGTTAATGTAAAATTAACATTGATATGTTAGAGATATGTTTGAAAAAAGTGTGAATAGGTTACGTTTTGTACGATGTGTTAGGTAGTTTACTGCTGTTAAGTATGGAACTTTGTTAATGTTAGTTGTTTATTCTAGCGTAAGGTATGTTAGATTTTGTTATTGTACATTATATTCTTAGTTCTGGTAATGCTATGTTAGCTTTATTAATGTGAAAACAATGTTACGTTAGCATATATTCGTTGGCTGGTATATAAAGAACTTATTTTTGTACTATGTTATTGTTGTTGTTGTTGTTGTTGTTGTTGTTGTTGTTGTTGTTGTTGTTGTTGTTGTTGTTGTTGTTGTTGTTGTTGTTGTTGTTGTTGTCTAACGAGAATATATACCCCTTTTGACCTGATATGGTTCGTTCGTGCGTTGTATTCTTGTTTACTTTCTTCTGATTGGTTGAAAGAAAGAATCTCATTACCTATAAGGGTTGTTTACGCATACGATTTCCATCAGTAGGACATTTTTTCGCTGTACTGGTACGATGACATCTCCTCGCATCTCTACACCTGTTGTTGATATCTTCACGAGGAGCTTCGTGATACCCCGCGATGTGTCAATTACATTTTTACGTAAAACGAATGGCAAGCAATATATTACCTGTATTCCAATTGGTGGTGCAAGTAATAGACCTTTAAACATATCGGTTGAAGAATTCCTCAAGATTATCGACAGCATTGAAGCTTGGGTAAAGACTGAGTATGTGTCATCTGAGACATCGTCTCCTAATGAAATCAGAAGTGACAGCTTGAGAGGCTATAATAGAATAGATGTTGCTTTCACTGCATCTGATAATGTTAAAAGTATTGATGTACGCCTCTACTGGAGACCCATCGATTGTGTGACCTTCTATCGCACCTGTATAGGTTTCACTGTTCGAACACCTGAAAATATTACAGCATTGCTTAAAATAAAAAAACGAATTAACATCACACCTTAACGATGTTGACATACTTGAGGACTTAATTCATATAGCTCATGGTGTAATCTACGAAATTTACAATGAAACATGTGGTTTACCATATAATGCAATATACAGGAGCGCTTTAACAACTATCAGCCAGGACACGTTTACTTCTCTCTGGCGTGAGCGAGTGAGTGCTGTTGAACCGAAATATGCAGAAAAATGGTTTTGTGCAGCAAGTTGTATTTATGCTTACATCCTATCGATGGTGTTTTTGAATCTCTGGAGAAACATATAGAAACTTGCTCAAATTTTTCACAGAATCCTATGTCATGATAAAATAAATTAAAATATATTTAAAAATAAACTTATATGTTTGAATGTATTTATATAACGCTCTTTTTATTGAAAAATATATGTTATACACCTGAAAACTTGTTTTACTGTCCCCCCACTGCCCCCCCTTATGTACGCTTTGTTGTTTAAGATGTTTGGGGCTGGCTGTTTATTCGTGCGACTGTTGTGTGTGTGTGCGTGTTAAGTATGTTATGTTATGTTCATAGTTTAGAAGAGAATAAAAAACTTAACTTTGTTTGTCTTTACCCATTAGGTATTATGCTGGTTAGGTTAGGTTATCTAAATTTTTTGTTAAATATTACTAAGTGTTATGTAAAATTAACATTGTTGTGTTAGAGATATGTTTGAAATAAGCATGAATGGAATGTGTTTTTTGTGAGTCTTGTTAGTTACTTTTACTGTTGATAAGTTTGGACCTTTGTTAATGTTACCAATTTATTTTGCTTAAGATGTGTCAGGCTTGTCGTAATATATTATATTCTTAGTAAACGACCATGTTACGGTGTTTTTATTAAATGTGAAAAACTTTGTATGTTAAGCATACCTTTCGCTGGTCTTGTATGATAATTACACAATGTTATGGTAAATTTTTATTAAATATTACCATGTTAGGATGTAAAATTAAACATTGCTATGTTAGAAGACATGCTGACCAAGTGTTGATAAGTTACGTTTTGGATGTTAGTTACTTTACTGCTGTTAAGTGCGAAACTTTTGTTAACGTTGACCGTTTATTCCAGCTTAAGGTGTGTTAGGTTTGTTGTTGTACATTACTTTCTT
>JABUQX010028119.1:100000-106912 GCA_015478945.1 Trachelipus rathkii
TATATAATATATATATATATATATATATATATATATATATATATATATATATATATTTATATATATATAATATATATATATATAATATTTATATATATATATGTTATTTTTTATACAACATATATTTATATTTTAGATATATTATATATTATATATATATATATATATATATATATTATATATAATATATATATAATTATATATAATATATATAAATATATAATTATATATATATATTTAAATATGAATATATATAAAATTTTGTTTAAAATGTTATTTTGTTTAGACCCTCATTTCTTAACTAGTTCTATGATCAGGGATCCTTACTCCACTAGAAACTCGATTCTTCTTTTATCATCTATTTGCTTTAGTCTCTAGAAGTTATTAAGACTCCTGAAACTCAATTTTGAGAGAATCAAACTCATTGGCATAATGTCACAGGTATCCAATAATTATGTGCCTATAATGAACATTTTATAATTTACAATTTATAATAGTAGGTCCATAATAAAAACATTGTACTTGTGATTGTAGAAAGTGGTTACCAGTAACTATAATTATTTTCCGATTTATTTTAGGAAAAAAACGCATTTATTATATTTTGTATTTAAAGTAGTTTGCATTGTAATATATAATAAAATAATGTAAATTCTAGTGTAATATGATATTCTATAGCATTTTATATTATATTTTATTTATTATTTATATAAATCACTTGAATTTTAGGTAACCTGTAAACACATTTAATCTTTGGTTTCCCGCAAATTTTCTCTCTGGACGGGCTTTTTAAAATAAGGTTAATGTTAAAATTTAACTCGGTCGCATTTCAGCAAAGACTTTAATTATAGTAGAATTGTAAGATATATTATTACGCATGACGTTAAGTTAGCGACTCATTTGAATATAGTATAGATGACTTTTAATAAAGATAATCAAACCTAAAGTTTTATCACCTTAATATTAAAGAGATAACTATAAAAGGATTATAACTACTCGTATTGATGGTTCATTAGCCTCAAAGAGTACCAATCAAAGCCTAACTTTATAGCCTCTTGTTGGTGAAAAAGTTGGCTTCAGAAGTAAAAGGTGAAAACCCTAATATCTGTATATGCTTATCCTACTCAGCGTACAAACGAAGCCTAATGTGTAGAGCTATCAAAGAACTACCATCAACTAATACATGTGCAGTGGAGGGACAGTAAAAGAACTCCAACTACAACTCGTGAAGCGGAGGAAGAATAAGAAGAAAAACGCTCAATGCATCCTTTCACTTCATATTGGTGACCCAGAAGATGAGCACCCTCTGCAGTAGCAGTTCCACTCAAGCAGAAGTTGAGCACCCACTCTAGTAGCTGTTGCTCTTCAAACAGAAGTTCCTTGCAAGCACACATTCCTAGCAAGCAGATGTTTCTAGGAAGCAGAAGTTCCTAGCAAGCAGACGTTCTTCTCAAGCAGAAGTTCTCTCTCCTAAGGTGACTAAAGGTTGGTGACTGAGATAGAAAAAGATGCCTTCTGACGACAAACAACCGCAGCACCCACCAGAAGAAGGTGAGACCATCGCCGGAATCAAGGTAAAACCTCCCGTGTTTTCCGAGACCTTGGTTTAGAGTCTTAGAGTCAGAGTTTCACATTGGAAAACTTACTTTGGAGAAGAAGAATTACTTTCACTCTCTTGCCCAGCTCCCAACAGATGTCCTGGATCGTATCTTCTTTGCAGAACTCTAGGCTCAAGCGTACACTCCACTGAAGTCAGCAGTCATAACCATTTACAAGAGGAGTAAGACTGAACTAGTCCTCGAATATAAGTCTAAACAAGCTTACAGTGGCAAACCTTCTCTTCACCTACGAGAAATGCTTCTCAATGGTTAAAATTGAAGATTGGAGAAGACCTCATTTGAATGGAGTTTTGGAAAATCTTCCAACCAACATTTCGCCATATGTAGTGTTTCAAACAGCATTTAATCTATAACAACTTGATAAACTGTCATGGCAGCGCCCACAGCAACCACTACACAAAAAAACTACCTCAGCAGCAGCAACAACAATAACGATAACATCAGCTATATAAATACCTGCAGGACTGCATCCATATAGTCAAAATCAAAGAACCCATCTCTGTCGTGCTCACATTTACTTCACTCAACAGGCAAAGACATATAGGCAATGGTGCAAGTTGCCTGATAAAACTAATGTTCAGGTGGAGCCCTCATCTCGTCCCTCTTTTTGAGGTTCTTCTCCTGTCCCAACTGAAAACTAGAAAAGTGAGCTGATTGCTGCGCTATAATCAGTTCGCAATTATCCATCAATATCATAATATTAGGCGCAGATACTCTCTTATTGCTGGATACCGGCGACTTCGTCTCGAGCCTACCTTCTTTAATGGTAACCAACATGTCCCTATTTGAAACTAATGTCTATTGTTCCACGGCCAATAACTCGCCTATCATGGTGAAATATATATCGATTAAGAAGCTTCATCAAGAATTTACTTGGACTTTAATAGTATCTGATATCAGAGTGTCAATATTGGGTATGGATTTCCTACATCATAACAACTTAATCAACGATTGTGGGTAGAAAATTTTATAAGACGCAGATATCTCTCTTCTGGCACCTCTTCAAATCTCTCCCACAGAATATCCATCCTTCCATATCAATAGCTAACATTGAAGATTCTAACATCTCATCTTTGCTTTAGAAGTTTCTCTTGTTAACTCCACCTATTGACTTGATGAACATCAAATTCAATCCAAAATGACCTGCTAACTACATAGAGGCTGGTGATTACCCTACAGTGTTTGGAAGATCTCGTCGTCTTCCCGGAGATAAAATAAAAACAGCAAAAGCAGAATTCGACACTCTCTTGGAGAATGAAATCATCAGATCTTTCAAATCTTCTTGGGCCTCTCCGGTCTATCTGGTGTCGAATAAAACGCCAGAAACTTGGTGGCTCTATAGTAATTACATATCTTTGAATGTTATTACTAAAAGAGATGGATATCCACTTCCTCACATTCAAAGTCTTTCAAAACGTCTACATCAGCAAACGTCAGCAAAATAGATCTTCAGAAGGCATAATATCAAATTCCAATACGACCGGAAGACATCGAAAAAATTACCATTTCAGCTCCATTTGGCATATTTGAATATGTTTCTATACCGTTTGGTTTGAAAAATGTTGGCCCTATATTTCAACGCATATTCACATTTCTCATTTAATAATGTCTACCTTGATGACTTGGTAATTTTTTCATCAACTCCAGAACATCATGAAGAACATCTCAAGGCAGATTTTTTAGCTTCTTTAGGAAATTTCTTTCAAAATCTACTAAGAAAAATGTGAATTCCGCTAGTCATCTCACAACTATCTGTGCTATCGTATTTCTTCAGATGGAATTTCTCAACCTTCAGAAAAGACGTCTAAAATTTCCAAGTTCTTGCCTCCTCGAGATTCAGCAGCTCCTAGAAAATTCTTGGGAATGATTAGATACTGCCGTCGTTTATCCCGTGTTTTGCAAAGATCGTCTTTCCTTTGCCAGAAAAAGCAAAACATCATCCAAAAGATAAGTCCCTTACTTGGACTACTGAAAAAGAAAATACTTTGAGTGAAATCAAGACAACTTCAAAACGACATGGTTCTTCCATTTTCTCTTCCAAATGTAACCCATCTGCAGCTTGCTACGGAAAATAGTCAAACTTCTATAGGAGAAGCCCTTCATCAGATGGTTGATGGGACAGCTAGTAGCAATTGATTTCTACTGTAAAAAGCTATCAAAACAACAACGTAAATACTCAGCTTTCAACAGTAAACTTCTAGCATCTTACTCTTCTGTTCTTCATTTGAAGCATATGTTGGAAGGAAGAAATGTCATCTTGGGCACTGATCACAAACCTCACGTCTCAGCTTTCTACAGTAGGAATCAAGCAAAACGTGATTGGCAACAACGTCCTCTTTCTGTTTTAAAAGAATATGACTCTTCAATGACCTACATTAGAGGTGCAGATATAATCGTGGCTGATGCTTTTCCCGGATATCCTAGGTAAAAATAGACGCCTGGATTTACCTACATTAGCCCGTCTTCAGCCAACGAATGAAAAACTACCACTTTTCAACCCCGTCTTCTTTCTTACCTTTTATAAGATAATCTTCAAGTATGGTAGGATACTTCTTCAGCTGTTCTTCGACCATTTTTGCCAAAAATTGTCGTGAACAGATCTTCAACATTTTCCATCAGATGTCTGATTCTCGAATTAGAGCTTTTCTACGTCTTATCAAGATTATGTATTTCTGTTCTAACATGGATAGTGACATTAGAATTTTAGTTCGGTCTTATCAACAGTGTCTACTTTCAAAAATTCAACGCCATATTAAAACACCTAATGCTCCCATGGAAATCCCGTCACAAAGATTTGAAACAGTGCATGTCAACATCATATGACCATTACCTTCATCTTTCGTTACCGATACTTCAGCTCCAGTCTAGATATCTACTCAGGTGCATCTACAAGACACTAGGTGGACAGAAGCAATTCCTCTAGTGAATACGACTTCAAAATCTGCCGCATTAGCCTTCATGCAGTGGAAATAAAGATATTGGTATTCCTCTCTGTGTAATCTCAGATAGGGAACCTCAATTTAAAGGCGAATTCTTCACCAGGTTTTCAAACTTGATTGGATTTCATTGACTCCGAACAAGCGCTTATCTCCCTTCAGCAAATGGCCAAATCGAAAAATTTCATCGATCATTGAAGAGTGCTATCATGGCGCGAAAACAAAACTGGTTACTCTCTCTTCCAGTCATCATGATAAGTCTTCGTTGCCTTCATGATGAATCTCTCTTTTTCAAGCTCTGACAGGAAAAATCCCTCTTTTTCCTTTAGAACTTCTTCAAGTGCCTAAAAATTGAAACTCTTGCAACAACTTCTTGAGAAAATTTGAGGTCACATGAAACAGCTGGATTTTGGTCAGTTACAACCTCTTCATTCCTTCAATGTGTCCTTTTACATTCCTGCCAAACTTCAGACCTGTTCTCAAGTTTTTCTTCGAATTAATCTCATCCGGAAGAGTATTGAAGCATCTTCTTCTGACCTTTACAAGGCTCTTCAAAAGATGGATCGATGTTACAAGATACAACTTCCTGATGAATGGACAGATGTCGTTTCGATTTTATCGTCTGAAGCCTTTCGTATTTCCTCCGCCTTCTCAGGTGGTTCCTCACTTGGAAGGAAATTCGACTTCGCAGATGGCTCCTCAACCGGCTGGTGATTCATCTTCGCAGATGGTTCCCAAACTGGCTGGTAATTCGCCTTCGTAGATGGTTCCTCAATCGGGTGTTGGTTCACTTTCACTAACGGTCACTTCAATTACTAAACAGTAGGAACTGCCATTAGTGTCTCAACGTAACCCAGTGAGAAAAGTGCGTTTTCATTAGTGCATTTGTTTAAAAAGTGAATTAAGATTAATTTGCTCCTCTTTTAGGGCGTGAAGTGTATGTATTATTATTTTTTTTAATATTATTTTGTTAAAAACGTTGTAGTTGAGCGTAAAACATTAGATAGAGCGGTGTTTCAAGGTCAGTTTAGAATTCTTTGATAGACTTCAGATTTTTGTAACACAAATTATAGTTTATATATACAAATTGATTTTGAATGCATCCTTGATTTATAGTGCATGATTATATAACATTTATTTTAAGATTTAAAAATTATTAAAGACATGGACAAAGATTCTCGGTTCTTATGAATATTAAACTAGGGGCTTTATTTTAGTCTTGAAATTCACATCCTCCTAATTCAGATTTTAAATGTTATTTTGTGTGATAATTTGCTCTAATACTCTGAAATACAGTTAATATTATTGTTAGTGTACATAACGACATGTATCGACTTATTTATATGTATGCTTTTTTTTATAGCAAAAAAGAAAAAAAAGATATAATAATAATAAATAAATAAATAAATTGTTTATTTTTAAACTTCCGTTTTAAGAAGAGTATTATCCCTATATAATTGTAAAATATCGTAATTAATGGATAAAATCTTGTAGCAGAATAAAAATTCTTCGTTCTTTCTGAGAATCAACTTATTATGAATGATCCAACGTTGTTTTTTAGGTTTAGGAAACTGATGCAGAATAGTCAAAATTTAAGTTTTTAAGATTTACTACAAACAGAATGCAAAATGTAATTTGGGTGAGTTCTATAATGTTGAGTTCGAACGGTTTTCTGTATATCTTTCCATTTTTTTCAATGTTAGTTGAAAGACAGAATGATTTTGGGTGCGCGAATATCTCGAATTGAGAAGTAGTGTTCTCAAATATCTTAATTAAATGTTTTAGTTATTTGTTTCCAAACACAATATAAAAACAAATAAAGTAATCCCCTATGATCGTTTTTAAGCAATAGTCTCTTGAAAAAAACGGCAAAATTCTTGTCTAGGTGTGATTTTATGCTGGATGGTGAGCAATTGGAACAAGTGTCTGAGTTTAAATATTTATGATAAATGTTGGATGAAAAGGGAACAGATGATGCATGCAGAGTTTAGTAGAAAGTTGTAAATGGAGGAGTGGCTGGGCAATTAAATCCTTGGTGGATGTAAAGGAACTGAGTCTTGAGTGTGCTAGGGTCTTACATTAGGGTATGTTGTTACCTGTGTTAATGTATAGTAGTGAAACTATGGTCTGAATAAGAGGTGTAAATCTAATACAATGTGTTTCAGAATAAAGTACAATAATATGTGATTAGGTGTGAGAAGAATTGATATAAAAATGAGGAATGAACGTATTAGAGTTTGTTGTTGGTGTGAAAGAAAGAGTAATGAGAGAATAATGAGTTCATTGATATTGGTTTGCTCCGGGAAAGGATGGATGATAGTCGGTTGGTTAGGGATATTAATAGTGGTGATCTCTTCTTT
>JABUQX010028120.1:0-35000 GCA_015478945.1 Trachelipus rathkii
TTAATTGTTTATAATATATTGATTATTGCAAAATATATAAACATACTAAATATTAAAATAATTATTTTTATATGGTAATTATATAATATGATATTATCCATAAATTAAATAAGTTTGGAGTCTTTATGAATTATTTTTATTTAATTACTAGTGTATATTTTTTAACATAAACAATAATATATATATATTCAAAATTTGATATATTATACTATAATATAACAAGATTAGGAATAAGAGGAAAATAATATAATTATATATGTTATAAAAATATATACTACTACTATATATAGTATATATTTAAATAAATATTACTTCAAGAAAAGTTTGCACAATAAATCTTAATTTGCTTTCTATAATAAGAATTTATTATTTATTTGAATATAATACTATATGTACCTATAAATTTAGACACAACCGGTATATACGTCCTGTATTGTGGTCACTACACATGACTCAGTTTAGCTATTATGTCACATAATGAGACTTCTGTTTCACTACTTTATTTCTTCCTATTGCTATATGTTATTACTATACTATACTATATACTAGGTTTTACTTCTGACTCACTAGTACTCTATACCATATAGGTATACATATGACCTAACCAGCTCAAGTGACTTCAAAGCTTTGTGATATCATTTTATCTGAGTCATACTGAGACTTAATTCACTTTTATTTATTTATTAATTTTTTTTTCTTCCTCTGTAAGGCACGTTTGATTCATTATATCAATGGGGAGGTAACCCTCATGAGGGGGTTCTTGCATATTTTGATAGAGTTTATAAAACCTCAAATAAGGAAATCTAACGTCTTTGAAAACATTTATAAAAATAATTATAACTACCATAATTATTAAAGTGCTAAGCACATGTTATTATCTAAACTCTGTTACATTATAGAGAGTACACCGTAGACAGTATACGGACATATATCACCTACAAATATTCATAATTTTAGCTTGTACTTTGAGATCACCTCTTTACTTTCTTTTTCCTTTTTAATAACCTCTTCCATTCGTCTACTCTTGATCAATGTACATCGATGCTTTAATTACTAAATAGTTGGTGAGAGTCTACTCAGCTCACGGGGTTCATTCACAGGTTATATATAATATTTATGAATGAGTAGTCTTGCACCTCCCCTATCATTTTACGAGTATCTACAGTCAATATAATAAAACCTAATATACCTAGACTATCAGTATGAGAAGAGCTAAGCCCTCTATAGTGATTTTCGATTCTAGTTGAGTTATAAATTTCCCTTTACTCTATGCACCTCGTCGATTTCTAGTTAGCCTCAGGCTCACAAAGCTGTCAACCGAGGATTTAAAATCATAGTGTCTAAAGCGAGAGTCTTCCATGTTCATTTTCCGCTATTGAACATTAAACATTCTCTTAAGATACTGGATATATGCCTATCCTTCTCCTGCTTCCTCAATGGCACGCCATGCAACATCAGAGCTTATAACAGAGTACTCCATCAGCGAGGACATTTTCTTAACATTAGTGTTAGCTTGGCGACTCTACAACCGCTGCCTTGTTTCAGCTTGGCAGTTGTAAATTCTTCGTTGAAGTGATCGCTATTCAAGTTGAAAATATCTCGGAATCTAATAAGAGAACTTAAATTCTAATGAGGAGTTAGTAGTTATGTCTGAAACACTCAGATAGATTTAAAACACATCCAAACAAGCAGCCTCGCTTGCTAAACAATAATACATGAAAAAACCGGCAGAAAAACCAATCTCAATTCATCCTACACTAACAGCTAACTATTTTCATATGTAGTTCTAAAAAGTGGAAAGTTAGCTTACAACAAACTTTCGAGCTCTGAAGTATGGGATCCCCACTGTTCCCATACTCAGTAACATATATATGGACTAACAGAATTTTATCATCTTTACCCCCACCTTATAACTAATAGTTTTATGGATATAGATTATGTAGATCTACATTTTTGTCTCCCTCACTCACAACACCAACCCTAAGGATGTCCTAAATTATTAACTCTATTCATCCTTCAGTTCAATATACGAAAGAAATGCTTCCAACAACTCTATCCCTTTTCCTCGATACCCTTAATCGCATGGAATAAATTACTTTTGCAATTTACTATATAATAGAAAACACAGACATTTCTTCACTACATAATCACTTACATATTTGGAGCATAACTTCATAATCATTCCCCAAAAACGCAGAAAATTAGACTATGTCTGTCATCTCTATTTCTCCGTCTGCTTTTTCTGTTATTGCATGCGTGCATGTAGCTTCCCTTCTTGCACCAGAGATAAGTATTTGACATACTATTATATCAAAATAAACTTTTAAAAACATATAACACTTATGTTGTGTGATCACGAGAATTTATACTCAAAGCAAGAGAAAGCAAGGTATTCTATTTTTGTATCTCTACATATGCACGAAAAAATAGCAACTCTTTTCCTTTTTTACACATATTATCCACATCAATATACACATATAATAATTCGTATAAAAAACAAAATATTATTCTCAATAAATGACTTTTCATTATAATCTACCAAAATATAACAATAACAAATCTTCAATCATTCAAACAAATTTCTAAACATCCCCAAAACGAAAAAGAAAATCTTTCCCGTAAGCCTGTATATATCACATAACACACACATGCATAGTATGGAACTCATTCATCATATATGTTGCAAATAACTCGCCATTGATTTTAGGCAAAAAGAACACAGAAATCAATAGAGAATGACATACTGTCACTAAGGGCAGCATAAATTCGCTTTTTAAACAACGTCATAGGCGTAACACAGGCCACTCTGTCAATTTCTCTATATATATAAAAAATATCAAGAAAATAATCAAAATAAAAGACTGACACGATACCCACAATAATATCTTCGAGAGCAAAATCATGGAATCTCCTTGTTGAGCATTTAAGATTATTTATGTACATGCACAATCTGTTAAATTTTTTGCATGAGTAAAACATTCCCACAGTAATTTAGGAATAGATTTTATAACAAATATAATAAGTACTGAAACATCAAAGATATTCAACACACATGAAGTAAAATGCAGCACCAACTGAACACGGAGTTTAGCCATGCAAATCTTGATGAAGGTATCGAGAGGACATATGAAATATCTTGGCTCAGAAAAGTCTTCTTTTGAGGCTGAAACACAGGATCATACCACAATAAACGGTGCGTATCGTTTAATCGCTGATCACGCTAATTTTAAACTTCAAATGTACATTATATCTCACATAATATAAAACATATGTTATGTACAATAAATGAAAAAAAGTAGTGGTAACCAATGATTTTTCTTCAATTTGAGTTGGCTGAATCAGAGACATTATAGGAGAATGAGAAGTGACACACCAATAAAGTATGACTATATAATAACTAAAAAAGATGCCAAAGGGCTACTCACTCTAAAGTAAATATAATATCGTACTACGAAATAAAGTAGTTCTATATAAATATATATATATATATATTATATATATATATTATATATATATATATATATATATTATATATATTATATATATATTACTTAATTAATATAATTATTATATATTAATATTATTATATATAATATAATATATTAATATTATATATATTATATTAAATATATATACATATATATATTATATATTAATATATATATAATTAATAATATACTATAGTATATATATTATATATTAATATATATATAATATTAATGAGTGTTTTAAACAATCACAGAACTGATTACACATAAATAATAACATTTTTTATTCCTAGACAAGGTATACAATTATTAATTGTTCTAAAATCATTTCTTTCGAACACTATTTATTTAATTTGAATTGATATTTGTATTTGTAAATTAAGAATGAAATTAAAGAGATTTTCAAAATTATTATATATTCTGACCGCTCCACGTGTTATATTTTTCAATCCTTTTTTTATCATTTTATCATTCGGAATAATTCAAATAAATGAATAGTTAATTCAATAGATAGTTTTATATGAGTATTTTTTCACTCATATCTATTCTCTAATATGTAGTTTTGTCCCTTAACGTTTAAGAATCAATCGAAGGCCCCGGCCAATAACTCAGAGAGAGACCTCCTCCTGAAATGAGAGAGTTTAAAAAAGGAAAAATTTCCATTTTTCAAAAAATTGAATTCGGGGAAAAACCGGTCAGTGGCGTCGGAAAAAGAGCGGTCGATGGGCCCCCGGCCCGGCTAAAATTAGAAAAGGCAGCCCCGGTCCACACGAGGCCCTTTATATTCGTCTCGTTCCTGTCGCTGGTGCTACCAAAAAAAATTCCTCAATTAGCACCCACGGTCGGTTCACTTATATACTACCCTTTAAAAGTTAAAGATAGATAGAGTCTAAAATAAAGATCTCAGATGATTATATGAATTCAATCTTGGAATTAGTGTGAATAAGAGCTCATCAATGCTAGAATAAGATTATTTATATTGAATTAAGATCACTATAGGTGGCTATCTAAACGATGATTTTCCCGTTACACGAGACAATCTTTGAAATTTTTTTTTTCAAAATTTTTGACACCATAGCAATACAATTGAAGAATAATAAAACAAATAGAATATTTATGATCCGATCATCTTTATTAAATAATTTCTGAGAATCTGTGGGTAAAATTAAATACACGGTAAATTGAAGTTTTTCACTTCATTAAAACAGATCTAAAAAAATTCAGCGTACATAGAGAATAACGTATGAGTAACGCTGAGTATCAAGACTATGTAACGTTTTGTCACTCAGTAGAGAAAAACGCACACTCACGCAACGTTTGGGTGTTAGGCACAGAAATAATAATCTATTATCAACTATAGTTCCACTCAATTTAAACTTTATGAGAAAATCAATGTTTGTGAACTTAAGATATTTAGGAATGTGATATATAATAATATTTAATTTAGGCAATAATTTAGAACACGAGAAATTGAAAAGGGGGAAACAATGCTTATGATTAGTTATATAGTGATATCATATAGTTTTTAGGGTATGATTTTTGTGTAGATATAGAATAATAACGAACGGCGACTATGTGTAGTTTATAACAGCAATATATATATCTAGGAGAGAGTTAGTTTTATTTATAAATTACATCTAGATAGAAAAGAGAGGTTAAGAAAGACAATCTATTAATCGAGGTCAGCACTCAAGTATAATGCTCCTTATAGTCCTAAGTAACCCATACATTAAAGAGAGGGATTAACAAGATAAATATATAATATAGAAAACTTGATATACTAGGAAGATAAGTCAAGATGGGTAATTTACGTGAGAAATTTTGTTTACTCGAGAGGTTTCAATACCGTCAGCGATTACGCCATTATTTCAGCACACGGAAAAAATTGCGCCAAACTCGTAGGGTTGATATACCCACAGGGAGAGTGGTAATTAAAAGAATATGAATAACTTCTAAAAGATAGAGAGTATATTACTTTCTAAAACTTGAGTTAGCATTATGTGGTGATATAAAAAGTTTTGATATGAAGAGAGACTTAACATCAATATGCCATATCTTAGTCACAATACAGAAGTATTTGACATGAAATAGTATATTCTTTAGATTCAGTTAGATTCACGAGGTCTTTATAGAATAACTTTATTATTTTTTTTACTCATAAAATAAAATAAAAAATTTAATTATTTTTTATCATCTATTTAGGTTGATAAAATTTTATTAATAGTCTTTTGGTTTTTATATGTAAAATTAAGTTAATAATTTATTTCATTTAAGAATTTTTTTAATTAATTTAGAATTTTAATATTAGTAATAATATATTATAATCTTTTATTATTTTGCTACTTATTTTTGAAACTTTTGACTTTAACAGAAAGAATTGGAAGCGTCTTAATTTAATTAATTTATCAACTCTATAATATAACCATTTTTAAATTTAAAGGCAGATTAGCGTTTATCTTCGTGTAATTTAATTTTTATCTCCTCAAGTAATTTATTAATTGGTATAATTATTATTATATTTATATTACAATATATTAATAATTCTTATATTCATAAATTTGAATAATTATTAATTTAATTTATATTAAATTTTATTATTTATAATTATTATTTAATTATTTATTATTTATTGTTTTACTTCTTAAAATTTATTTTGTTATTATAGGTATATGATGCGTTTGGTTATGTTTAAATACAATTGATGATAAAGGGATTCAGACAGAAGATTATGTTTAATATAATTAATATGGTTTAAATGATATTTATAAAGCTAATATAACATTATTATATTATATTCATTATTTATAATTATTAATTAATTATTATATTAATTAATTATTATTATTATTTATATCTATATTAAAACATTATTATCAATTTTATTTAATATATAATATAGTATTTAATTTATATTATATTGAATTTTAATATCTAATTATTATTTTTTTTTTTTTTTTTTTTTTTTTTTTCTTTTTTTTTTTTTGTGTGTGTGAGTTTTCTGCATATAATTGTAGGTCGTATTCTAATGCTATGTCTAGACTCTAGAGTCAAGGAGTTCGGCTTTCATCCCTGATTTCGTATTCAGGGTATAATTGCATTTTGTGTACAACGGAAATAGACCTTTCTTATGGGTGGACAGCAATGGACCTGCTGGAAGTGAAACTAAACACCGAACGTGATACCGGGAGCGGATAACGACGAATCCATCCACGATCCTCAATCTAATGAGGTATACCTACACCTGTCGTAACGTAGATCGCCGAGGAGCGCATAGTAGGAGACTTGTGAAGTATAATAAATGACAATGACCGGTTTATATACTACATACAACGCTCATCTCAACCACAAAGTTTCTCGCGGCTGACCCCACAGTTAAGAGGAGCGAATATAGTAGTATTCGGCATCCAGGGGAGTGAGTTTATTCCCGTTGAGAGGGCAAAGAGGTACCATCTTAACTGCTTATATGTGTCTCCAAATATTTGGAGGATCTACAGAATAGTGAGATTTACTCACATTGTGAACATAGCGTACATAAGAGATCTCTTTGTCCTTTTGACATGTACAACAAGTTAGCATTCAGGAAAGTCGGCGCAATATATCACAATGTTGAGTGTAGATTTTGTCAGAACATTACAATTGATATCCGGTAATCAATTTTCATATGAATAATTTTGAGAATATATCTAAAATTGTTTTTCATCGGGTAAGGGAGGATGAGGTTACATTTGAGTATGTTATCATGTAATCCTACACTATCATCTATATATTCCTTTCTGGTATGAATAGGAGTGTATCTGTGGGAGTCGAGACATAACTAATTATTAATTGGGGACAACCGCTGCGCGACCACGTTGCGATATGCGGACGCGTTGTGGAGTTAGTGGAGAACTGAGATCAACTTAATGACGAGGATGGAGTTGCTAGAGCGGACTCACCCCCCGTTTTCTCTGTGAGCAAGAAGGTTAGGTGAAGATAGTGTGCACGCTTAGGATGCGACTAACTATACCCGCTAACACTAGCCGGAAATGCTTCCAATCTCCCTGCGTTAATATGGGAGTAGTAGTAACTTGAAGTATGAGTTATATACACACCTTATCACTGTGAAACCATAAGTGAAAAGTGAGCAATTGTTTATAAATATATTATAATTTATATATCATACAGTATTAATGCTCGTGTTTTTATCTAAATTATTTAATAAACATTAATAAGATATTTTAACCCGTGATTTGTGATAGGTTTAGTGGTTTATAAATACTCATTTAGAATGAGAAACACTTTTAACTATAAATTGTATAAGTATTAAAGAATATATACTGGGCTATATAAATACTGTTAAAACAAATAGTATTATAATTTGATGTACTACTAGTAGTTATACTTAGCCTCACTATATATATATATCAACGTCCCATGTAAATGTGTTTATCTATATGCATAACATAATATTTATATTATATAAATCAAATTTTTTTCTTGTTGAATTTATTCTTTTTTAATCCAATGTTATTCGGTAATTATACATTATTTATTTTCTTTTAATTTATATTTCAATATATATGACATTTTGGAGAACCTTAATTATTTTATCCTAATTACTTTACCTTTTAATAAACATTGACTCAATATCGGTATATTGATTTATACTGATTATTATTTATATCTTAATATTATTGTAAGTTGATTGACTTTTCTGGGATTGCTATTTTTTAGTTCACTAGAGTATAGTAGTTTTGTGGTATCGATTGAGGTGTACATAGTTTGACATTTATATTATATTTATAGAATATGAATTTTTTACATTTGATGATTTTAGTTAAAATATAGTACTATGACTAAAACCTATGTATTATAGCTGTATTATATTTCATTTACTCTACTTTGTTTATTGAATGACAGAGGAGATAACCATATTAGTAATATACCATCTATATATATATTATAATACCGTATAGCATATGGTGGCTCAGACTAGTTTATTTCACTGTGCAAAGACGTAGTATCATTTCATTACTCAATTATCTTGTGCCTATTAATATATATTAATTATACACTTTATTTATATAATAAAGTAAAATCATATTTTATTTCTTCTATAAAATAGTTCACTATCGAGAGTAGAAAGGAACTTTACCACCAATACATACCAATATTACTTCCAATATATTTAATTAATTTACATAATTCTAATTCTTATGAAATGTTCGAATGTAATTTTAATAAAACTTCTTTGAGTATATTTAGAAATTACCGTTTAGTAATTCATGTTATTATAATAGAAGATCGAGTTATAGACGCACAATAACATTAGACAATAAATTATCAATATTTATTAAATTTTGTACTGTAAAGATATCTTCAGTGAAAATTTAAAGTATGGTATTTATTATGATAAAAGATATATGTTAGCTATTATATCTTAAACCATCTTTTTGTAATATATTATTTATAATTAATAATATGATTTTTTAAAATAAAATAATCTAATAATATAGGTTTCAATATGTATAAATATTTCGTGTAATATAATATATGATGATTTGGCCAATCGAAGATTTAAAGAGAATACAGTATTATAGGTACAGTATAGATAATAACCGAGTCTATTTGTTGGGGTATCGGTTAATGTGTATAATAATTTGAAGCCGTATATAACTTATCTTACCTTTTCAGGTGACGGACTATAGAGAAATATTTGTAAGAAAACTTAAATAATTAGTTCAATATAAATAAAGTGAGAGTTTTGATTATAAAAAGGTTCTATCCGGAATTATCTAGCTTAGCTTATAAAAAGCTGAAACCCTATCCAACAGAATTAACATCTTCCGTAACGGTGAAAATATACCATAAACTAGATTTAAACTAAAGTCAGCATTTAATAATGTCATAAATATAATATCGATAGGAGATTGCTCATTGCTCGATAGTAACAAATAAAAAAATAAGTATATTTTATCAGTTTTATACTATTTATAATAGTAATTAATATAAATATATAGTATAACGATATCACTATATGTCACTTTTATTCAGTTCAAACCAATGGCAAACAGCAATTTAGAGTAAACGAATAGGTGGCTTTTTATTCAGTACAAAACCTAATTTTTTTTACTTATCCCTTAATAATTTCCATCAAAATGAGGGGGGTTAAAAAAGTTGTGTCTTGGCTTATAGCGATTTCAAACAATTTTAAATTATTAGTAACCCTGAGAGTGCCAAACTGCGCCCAACCCTATTATAACATTTTAGTTATATGCGTTGGCTAGGCCTACGACATAATAGCTACTACCGAAACAACTTGTGTTTATACTACTACAATCTTATAGTTTCTTGGCTTAATATGCGATCTCTTCAAATGTAGACTATTGTTACGCAGACACACAGAAAGCGCTCGTGTCAGAGAGTGACACACGAAAACATGTGATATTGCCCACCTCTTAACCGCTAGGTCTATTCATGGTATTCATCTAGCTCACTGATGAGAGGCTCAATATGTCGCTTACGCTGAGTGGCCAGAATATGAGGGGCGAGCGTTAACGAAAGTTAGGCTAAAAGACATTTAGGAGCTAAGAAAAAGTAATCATTATAACATTATACTAAATATATAACATCTGTAAAACCAAATATTTAATCGCCTGTAACTTACCCAAAAGTATATTATTATAAACTATCATTTTTTCAATTTTATTTCTAATATACTGTGTATTTATATTAATGGTATTTATTAAATAATCATAATACTACAAAGTGACATTAATTCTCTGTTTTCTATATCCACCACATAACGGGCCTAAATGAACAAAATACCTCACTCGAGTAAAATAACTTAAATTACAAGTTATAGAAAAATCTGCAAGGGCTAGTTAATATGATATAGCAGTATATAAATATCAAGTGAGTAAGAAAAGCACACTCACCAGACTGGCATAAAGTCTAATATTCACTCTATATACTCACACATGTATAGTTATAACTTTATTGGAGTATCTATATAGGGTGAGTAAATAATAGTTAACTTGCCTTATTTCCATGATAACTCTCGCCACTTATCTGTAAGTGAGTTGTTTCTAATATATAGTATAATATATGGTAATATATGGGGTACTTATCTTATGTAGCCTAATATAATACTGCTTAAATGATAAGCCAGAGTGGAGTAGAAGAAATTAAGTCAGAAAATAATTAATCATATATAATACTAGTATCTAGCCTATAAATATTCATTGCAAAGGATATTTATTATACCAAAATTTGCCTTTAGAAAAGTTAGGTGAGCTTAAGTTATGTTAGGTTTTATATTGCGCCTTTATAATATTAATAATTTAATATATTTTTAACACCATTAATCGATAGAGAGTTTTCATGGCCTCCGAAAAAATAATAAGTAAAATATATTATATTAAATAAAAATATAAACTATATGGTAAATATATATAAGTTAATAGTATCTCTATATAATTTATTTTATTTTATTTTTATCAACACTTATAGTATGGCTACGATAGTGATAAAAAAATGACTTAGGAATTTGAAATATAATAGAGGCTTTTCTCAATAACAATGTAAAATAAATACTAGCTAAAGTCTTTGAAACCATCGTCATCTAATATGCAAGTGTGAGATTAAATAGTATATATAATTATACTGAGTGAGATATACGTATACTCCTTGTTATCAGTATAGTAATATATATATATAATTTTTATATGTAGAGAGTACCTTATGTCGAGAGCTTTTGAGGTGGGTGGTGATGCTTTTTTGTGTTTTAAAACATCAGGGCGAGAATATATGAAAGTGCGAGGTCATGTAAGCCTGGGCTCTTCTCTCTTGCTCATATAGATAAGTATCTCTACACTGTATTTGTGGATATAAATCAGACCAGGAGAAGTTTCAGCGTTGAAGAGATACGCCGTTTCTGAATCAATCGAGTACATAGAGGGTGTCCAATGTGTTTATTATATGCACGGCTCGTGCTGAATTTGTGGGCTTAAAGTTGGGATCGGTGAGTAGCGAGAGGTATCTTTTGAATACCGGTCTGGTCTCATGGAGATAAATGTCGCTCAACCAAATTCGATAACCTTCTGAGAAATATAAGGATAGAACAAAGAAGATAAGTAATTACATGGATTGATAAGGTAGGAGAAGTAGGGAGAGATAGTCCGAGTACCGTGACTTTGATTCTTTCTATAGGATGTGAGGGCACAAGAAACAATCGGTATAAGAAACATTTAAAAACAATCTGGAAAGTCAGACCAGATCAGTACAAGAAGAAAGAAAATATTGTATGATAATAAGAAGAAAATTCTGGAATTATAAGAAACGAAGATCTAGTATAAGGAAGGAAGGAGCGTAATCTAAAGGTATTCCTAAAGAAATCAAGACAGCATATGAGAAATTATCATGTCTATTTTTAAAGTGATTTTTGAATAAGATACTACTGTGAGGTAATATGCTTTTTGGTAATTTTTAATGCTCAGGAAAATGACTTATATGATTAATATCTCAGTAGACACTATTAAGATGTTAGAAGTTCAAAATTTCTCAGCTGGAGTAGTGATTAAATATTTCTCCTGAGAGAGGAAATACCAAATTTTGCTGAAGATAAGTTTGTATTGGCATGCTTGTATGATTGAAATTGAAATCCGAGGAGGAAGGTTTAGTAAAATGGGTATTAGTTAGTGAGATAATTTTGGTGTTTTATATACAAGATTTAAAAGGATTAGTAAAACCACTACAGGCTTTCATCAGACTCGCAACTAGGAATTTAACGAGGTAAATAGTAGTGCCGCTCACTTTCAATAAAAAATTACGGGGGCTCTTACGGTGACAAAAACTATACAAAATGTTAACTAACTCGATGCATTGCGATGAAACGCACACAGGATGATATCAAGATTATTCCATTTGCAATTCCATTTCTGTTACTTCTTTTTTCACGCAGTAATTTACTCGCGGTTGGGCTTCTCTTGAGAAAAAAATTACACAGATCTATAAAAATAGCTTAATCGTACAAACAATTATTACTTAGGTTTAATGTAGCTTATTGTGTAGCTTCTTCCATCAGTATAAAATAGAGAAGATTGGCTGCGAGGCTACCTCTCCTCAGGCCGGCACCTTATAAAGGAATTAAGGCCTAACAGCTTATTGCTAATGTGCCGAATGGAGAGTCATTGAAAGCCGAGATCAAGATAGAGCCTCTCTTTGGTTTATCACTCCTCAACCTCTCTATGATATACAAGTAGTTTGAGAGAATTACTCCGCAGAATGGATCAATGAAAACAGGTAAATATTTTGTTGACTAGTAATATTCACAGAGAGGATTCGTATTTTTATAAAAATGGTATAAGATTACGTCATTAACAACTGCATATAGAGCACTCACAATCAGTTCCACGTCAACACAAAGCTCGCTTAATTCAGCTGAAATAGCCAGTATATAATCTTCCCAACATGCACCAATACAGAATCCTAGGAAATACCCTATATCATCCCTATTAGAGTTTAGCTGTAGTTGTTCTCTCATATCATCCATAATTTAAGAGTGTGCGAGAGAGTCCTTTTTGGTTACATTGAGTGAGCGAGACGTTGACAAAAAGAATCCTCTTCTACAGATCAGGGCAATACTCCAGAGCACTTATGTGATCACACCAGAATAACTCAAAAACCGATGAATGACAGGTTTGTAAACCTAGTCCAACCTGAATTCTGGCATTAATAGAAAAATTGGTTTCCTTAGTAAGCACTCTCGGTGGTTAGACAACTGCAAAATAGGAGCACTTATGAGCTTCCGTTAGAGAGAAACTCACTTGCGTTTTTGTCTTTAAAACTATAGCCACCCCATGTGTGTGTGTGTAATAATATGAGCCTTTAAAAGGCATACAAGTTTCATTGAATTTGGAATTCGTTTATTCAGACTGCTTGTGGAATCATTGTATTTGTTTCTTGTGTTATGGGTCAATTTTGGCCGGCAGTGAGTTGCTTTTATTCATTACATTACTTTAGTCGTTTGCACAAATATACACAAATATTTAATACTGCAAAGGCCAATTGAGTTTTTAACTACATCTGTGATATTATAGGGCACACAAATTACAATCTGAAAAAATATCCTCTAATCGAGGTCTAAGAGGCTTTGGCACAATAAATGGGATCCATAGACAGCAATAATAGGAAGGTCGCAAGAAATTGTGGTGGATAATATTTGTTATACAATCAAATTACGTGTTTAGAAAGTTGACACTATAAAAACACAAAATCAGATAAGAATAAATCTCAAGAGGCAGAAATCTCACAATTAAGTGCAAGAACTTTCGTTTCTCCTATGTGTGGTGAGAGAGTTTGTCCGGACCTCTCTCAAACCCTTATATATAAGGGTATATCCAACGTTCCATTTTTTTTGTTCTCGCTCATGCCTCATCGCCGAGTTAACGGTGCCTCATTTTGTCACGTAGAGAAACCACTCGAGCTTTCTAGCTTATCAGACACTTTTAATGCTAAACTCAGGTTAATGTACACCAATCTCTCCCTTCCAATTAAGGACTAGTTCAAATACCAGCGAATAGACGATGAATTTGGTGAGTTCAGTAAGGATAATTCTACTTGACTTTTAATATAGTTGAATGAAGATTGAGAGATGATATCCATCAGAGCTTTACTTCACTCTAACAGGCAGAACCTAATAAATCAGTTAACATGCGGCATTCAGTTGAATCATCCTACCTATTTCTTTCTTACAGGGAAAATGCCCCACCACGGTGCAGATAAATCAAGACAAAACCAATATTAACTAATTACCATCCTCGTCGATTTCAATCTGCTATCCCTTGTCGTTGGAACTGAAAAATGACAGTTTAATTAACTTAGGTTCAGGTTTCGTTCTGAAATAAATCAGAAAACTGAGAGAATAACACGCAGAATGAAACAGCATTGTTATCTCGAGTTTTTAATCCAATCAATAATAATATCAGAAAGTCAAGGGAAAGATTTACGAGTTAATGAAATTGTATCTCTACACATAACCACATAACCGCAGAGGGTTCCAAATGTGGGACTATAATATATAGCAAGTAAGATATGATATTATATATA
Source organism: Trachelipus rathkii (assembly GCA_015478945.1). Taxonomy (NCBI): domain Eukaryota; kingdom Metazoa; phylum Arthropoda; class Malacostraca; order Isopoda; family Trachelipodidae; genus Trachelipus; species Trachelipus rathkii. The sequence continues at coordinate 14,577 of JABUQX010028120.1, forward strand.
TATATAATAGTCATTTCAGGTACAATGTCCATTAATGAGAGGTAGTATGATGAAACAAGTAACTAAGAGTACATTTAGGTGAGCATAAGGTGTATATAATACTACATAGAGAAGAAACCGAGAATATGTAATTTATTATAGAGGCCTATATAGGAAGTAACCTAAAGTATACAATATAAAATAAGAATTAGAATAGTCTCATCACGCTATATTATACGGGTAAATGTAATCTGAGAGAAAGATTTGAAAAGAATATTGTTTTGGATGAACCAGCATTTTCACCATTTTATTACAATATGTGTCTTTCCATGTTGAATAATAGAGACAAAATAAATAAATTAACTATAATTACTTTTAGAATTAAGGTTTCCATATATTAAAAACACTTCTGTTTGAGCGAATATTTTCTCACATTGAGAGTTTATATTGGGTTATCCTCGGGCCACTTTCTTTTCACTGAAATTTCAATTATATACATTATAATCAACGGCACTAAATATTTACTGATGAATAAAGGAAAAACCTTTTAAAATTGGATATCACCATTTAAAAGGCAGCAATTTTGTATCCACCGTGAGAACAAAACAAAAACACGAATTTTTATTTATGCCCTCCAAATTGACATGTAGTTAAACAATGTTAGACTTTGATAAGTTCAATAGCCGGACAGTTGCATTGACATCGGGATAAAGAGAGAGTGGCAAGATGTAGAGAGAGTGAGAGCGGCAACAAGATGTAATAAACTTCTTCTGAAAAAAAAAATTGAAGAGACAGTCATCCAAGGAGCAAAGATAATTCCAATTTGCAATCTGCCGAAAGTCGGAGATAGGCTCTACGAAACATGGAGAATACTGGCTCTACAGAAGGATATCCTTTCATGTGATGGGCACATAATGAATAGGGGAAAAGGGTTCCATTAATTATTCATGTGCTTGCACAATAAATATTTATCAGCCCCATCCGCCCTACCCCTCCAGTCGAGAGACATTGAGCGTATTTTAGTGTAGGGTTGGGATGAATGGTTAAAACACCTGTGCCAAAATAAGGAGCAGGCTCTCTCCCAGATAGCTTTACCTAGTTTAAAATATATGTTTTTTGTGCATCAAATTGTGAGTAATTGCACCTGATAGTCTACTCTTTAATCTTAAAGAGTAATATTCCACTATTATGTCATCGATTTGGCAATAGTGTGTTTTTATTTGGTCTTTTTAGCAGGGCTGATCAATTGAGGTCTCTTTTTTTTTTCATCCTATTTTTTTTTTATTCTTAATATTGTAGCTCAAGTTAAAGAATCTTCTTGAATCTTGGAAAATATTGTAAAAACATGTTAATTTCATAGCTTTTAGCTAAACTTTGTTAATACATTATAGAGAATATACATGTAAATATTTTTTTTTTAAGAGAATAAAAAACAAACCAGAAAAAGTTATTATATATTATATTTGCTTTTATTATTTATATATAAAAATGGATAATTACTATTTTTAAATTTTAATAAAATCAATAAATTTTAAATATACTTGGGGCCAACCAAATATGAAATAAATGACTAAGTATTGGTTTGTACAGGGAATGCAGATCCCTGAGTTTGCCTAGCAGTACCTAAATGTTCTATCTTATTACTGTATTTTTAATTTTAAATTGAATAAATATATGATTTTTACACCTCGGTTAAAAAAAAAATTGAACTATCGTACGGGGTATCTTATAAATTTATGCTTCGTGGTGTAGTGGTTAGGTATCTGTACATATATATATGTATTATATATATATATATATATATTCCACTAATTAATAAACGTTAAACACTAAGTTAGTTCTAATATCTGCGAAATGTTTACAATATATTATAATATATATAATATACCTAAATAATAATATAATCGTATTTTGTTTCTGATTTCCTGTCTAAATTCTTATTACAAAATTTAGTATCATTTTAACAATATTAACCTCAAAATGTTATAGTACCGTCTGGTATAACGAAAGTTTTAAAACAAATTATTATTATTAATAATCTTATTATAATAATTAATATTATATATTTCTACTTTAAACACTCGAGATATTGAAACTATCACTATAGTGTGTTGTAATCATGTAATAACCGTGAATATATCCAGTATAATAGTATACCCTACTATTTTTCAGTAAGGATATGAAGTTTTGCTTTCAGTACAAATTAATTACAAAGAAATATTAAAGTTAAATGTATGAAAATATATATATATATGCAGTGATATATATATAATCATTATTTATATATTTTCTTATTCTATTAATTATTATTATTAATTCTACACTACTAACTCAAATACTATAATATTTTGACTGAATTATAGCTACTCTGTAAAATTGGAAAGAATATTATAATAAGGATATAATAATTATATTAAAGTATTAATAATTATAGTAATAACCATAATATGACCTAACTCACTGCTAATCGGACAAAAATCATGTTGATGAGGGTATGTGTGCTTTGGTGGGTTAAGTATTTATATCTTTATAAGATTTTAACCTCACACTAAATTAAAATATACTAAGAATTATTACAAAGTAAATATAGTATAAGTAATGTAGCCGATAGCTATATAATAACTTATCGTGAGATAATATATCCTAAATTAACCATAGTTTAGGATTAACTATTAATATATATTTTTAAGTGTATCTAAAGGAGATGATTAATTCAAAGCTAAAAACAGCGTGTATCGTGCATGATTAAAATATTGACATATAAGAATGTTCCAGATGAAGTAAAGAACACCTTCACAAAATGAACGTACAATAAAACTATATAATACTTGCTTAAGAGAAAAATACAATATATTTATATATAAAACCCTCTCTCTCTCTCTCTAAATATTTATCGAAAAATAAATTAGCCTAGTATCATATTTGAAATATCATTATAATTAATAATGTATATTCCCAATATTTTTTCCATTTTAATTTTGTACATAGTGAATTTATATATATATCTTGCTGAGGATAATCTAAATTAATAAATATATAATATCTACTCTATATATAAGAATAATGAAGTTCTTAATTGATAATAAAATATACTAAACCAATTGTAGTTCGATAATACCTCGCACACGCACTCTAATACCATAGTCTGAAAATATGACTTATACAATTTAGTGATGAAATAGTTAACATAGTGTTAAGTAAAATGAAATTAAATAAGATAATAATAAATATAGTACAGAGTTGGTAATGTATGAATAATGAATAATAATAATGCCAGAGAGAACTTAATAATATTAATAATAATAAATTATAACTACTAAAAGTTAATAAATAATAATAATAATAATATATAATATAATATAATAAAATAATTAATAATAGATGGTGTGATGTTATTTAGTAGATAATGTTAAACGTAATAATAATGAAATCCTTAAGTGCTTATAGAAAACTAATGAGTCCAGAAAACATGTGAATATTGCAATACTTGAGATTAATGTATGTACACATAATTATATATGTCGCATTTCCAACTAAAGCATGAAATATACATATTCTCAAGAACTGTATTAGGCAAATAAAGACTCTCCCAGAAATATTTAATAGTGACAAAAACAAATATATATATGTATAATTAATAAGATAGAATAGTGTTATGTAATAGGGTGTGAATATATAATATTCAATATCAATTCTGTTATACTATTTGTAATTAACTTTTATATAAATAAAATAATAGTATTAAGAAAAATAGATAAAATAATAATAATTTAAATGTTTGTGACATTTGTGTCACTTTTTCAATGTAAATAAACTTTACTTTATACTTATATATATTAATAAAATTCGAACATAAATTAGTTTGGTCATTACGGACAACAATTAATATATATAGGCTAAGAGGGTGCGTGCTGTGGTAGAGTTTTGCGCAGTAGAGATTTCTCAAATACGATTTAAATGAAAATTGGTATATTAACAGCAGGTTTTATTTTTATAATTATGAGTACATTTTTTCAATTTTATATAATGCATAGCAATTGCATATGCTTTTTTTAAAGTAAGGTAAATCATATGTTTACAGTTATTAAATATATATTTATAAATATATATTACTATATATATTATATATATTTTATATATATATTATGTGATATATGCACTCTCATATGACCATCTTATACAAGTTATACCTATATAGAATAAATATTTGGATCTAGATGAAACAATTTCAGCATGCCAAAACCATGATCCTTCCTTATTATATATAGATATACTAGTATATAGGCTATAAGTAAAGTATTAACGACAAATTATAAGTTTCACTCCATGCTATGCCTTACTTAATATTAGCGATATAACCCTCAGTCTTATTGTGTGAAATTGATATGTTTATAGATTTGTTATAGCCAGTATTTAGCTGTTGTGGATTATTGGATAAAGGATTTATAACGATTACTGGTTTTTTTAAAGCCTAAATCTTAAGCCCCAAATATATAAAGTAACCTGATAGTACTATATTATATTGTCGAAGATATTACTTCCTTATATTATATCTACTTACCTAACTTAAAACCGAGATGAGATTATTATTCTCCTATCATAATTATTATTGTAAAAACATATAAATAAATAACTACTAATATAAATAATAAGTAAATAGATATAATTAAAATATAATATCAAACCTTTGATATAACTATTATATCATTCATATATAATTTATACTCTATTATATATAATCTACTGTAATTTAATTAGTTTTTAAATATTATTAAAGGTAGTTGGACATGCTATGATGCCTAAATATTATTTAGCTGGTGCATCTATAGTATTTAATGTATGTATTTATATATGTAAATGGAGAAGTATATATGTTATGTGTTTTTTTTTGTAATTTTATATTTATTTATACCTAAATCAGCACCCGAGTGCTCAGTAGAGAGAGCAACCGCGCACCATACTATATAGCGAGATGGTCCAGGTTCCGCAAGCTGGTCGGTTGAGGAGAATGTGAGCCTGATATTCTCGTCACTTGGTATTTTAGGATCCGAGCCATCGCTCGGACGTAATTCGAGTATAAGGACCCCTCCTTGAGATATTCAAGGAGACTCGCTGTGAGCGGTGTGTTTATAATAACATATGATAATATCATATATAGACTACAAGAATTATTCACAGCTTATATTTCTGGATAATTAATCCTTCCCTCTTGTCCTTATTAGCATAAATTAAATCTCAAATTTCCATTATATATATATAATAGCGGGTTGAATAATATACATATTGAATCAACTTAGTATAAGAGCATAATAAACTATTGGGGTATATACTAACCTCATTATATTATAGAGAAGAGTATTTCTTTATATACCTATAATATGTATTTTATTTAATCATAAGATTAAAATTTAAGTCAAGCTAAATTGTGACTTACTGTGCCCTGCGTATTAAATAAGTCAAATTTATTATATATACTACCATACTTGACGATTTATATAAACATTGACTACTAGTCTGCCTATAAGTGTCCAACTATAATAGTATCCAGAACAATAATGCATCTAAAACTCGTTAAATAGTAATTATAAATATAAGTGGGCATATCCTATTAATATAATCAATTGGTATGTAATATAGAAACAAGAGGTAACATGTATATAAAGGGTGATATGCTTATAGCTAGTATTTACCGGTAAAACTAAATAGATAAGTAGTCTACATATAATCGCTATATTTATTTATCACATCACTATTAGCCTCTAAAGTGGGAATAGAGCAAGAAATTTAAAAGAGTGAGTAAAATGCGATTCAAAAGTCAACACTAATTTATATACCAATAGATGAAAATTATTTAATGGAGAAATAGAAAGTGCTTAAGACAGGGGGATGTTCCATCAATGTTATAAGATGGAAATTACCAGTGAAAGTATAATTATTAGACCAACCTAGTTATTAATATTAGTATAGGGAACATTCATTTAAGTATTCATATAATATAAAAAGATTTTGTTAAGACGTTATTAGTATTATATATTTGCATATACTTATATTTATCTAGATTTTAATATATACTAGATAACTATTTATGCAGATGTAGTACAAGAAATTATGTAGTTTTGTTATTGTAAAACCTATATATACAGTAAATAAGCCCTCCTATATAACCAGAGACCGCGGTAATAATGATATATACAAGCATATAAATAATGGGATTATAGCTATATACTATATATAATTTCTAGCTGAAATGGCATTTATGTATGCTATACATGTATCTCGCAATATATCTAAATATATATATATATTATTTGTTAGATCTATACTTGTATTTGTAAGCTACAGAGACTAGCTCACAAAGAGTGCGGAGTTATCGATATAGTGGTATAAAAGTACAGGACAAGCGGAATGAAAGATGAGAAGATCAAGTAAGATAGATACGCAATTGTAGTAGCAATGAGATTAAGAAGTCCAATTTAATTATGAATCTTCCAATATAGGACTCATTACTTCAGAAAGTTTCTAAGAGATTTTTGCTTTTTGAGCAAAGAAGGATGTTTCCTCGATGATTAAGGCGCATCAAAAACTGTGATTATTCATGTATAAGAATTCTACGCTATGATACCCAATTTATCAAAATTTAATCTACCTGTACAATTTTTCTATCTTACAAAATTAATTCAGATAGAACACAAAAATATGAAATTAAAGATCAAAATTGTTACAAAGTACAAAACTTAAATTCTGTTGGTTATATAAAAAAAATATACAGTGAGAGGAGTTTAAGTCAAGAATAATTGTTAGTCATTAAACAAATCTCATTTAGAAAACATAATTATTAACTCTATTTTACAATATGGACATATTTTGAAGAAGAAATATAAGGAGAATGATTAGTGCGTCTGAAAAATTTTATTAGAGAAGAGTTGAACTGATTCATACGAGATCAGTTACTTTTCTACATAATGAATGACAGAAAATAATATCTGGAGCTTAAATATAGAAGTCTGTTGTATATGATGGCTTGGAAGTAGCCTCCACAGATGGATCTGTTGTTTGGTTCTACCATATAGTGCCTTGATTTCAACGATCTCTCGTATCAAGTTAGTTATTGGTACAAATATATGAGATATTTTATAGGATTTGGAAGCTAGACAAGTGCCACTAGTATGAGGGTGGGAACCTCCTTGTATCATTTGCTTCATTTTGTCCCTGGTTTTTCCCATTAACAATCGTAGGAGTACCAATCATAACATCTCCTGGCGATTGACATCTGCAAAAACTGTTGTAAGACCGAGTGGGAGGCACTACCATATATGTCGGGCAACGACATTGGGAGTGTATTAGACAATAATAAAAACTCGCTTACTCAGAAATTAATAAAAATATGGAATGATAGAAATGAAAAAATGTTTAAAATAATAAGATTTTCTTGAATAAAATATTATAGAATATTACTACTCTACATGTGTATCAAATATCAATTTTGTAGTTGTGATAAAGACATATGGAAGTATTGGCAAGTAAAGTCTTGAATTTTTCAAAGTACTCAAATAATTTTTTATTCTAAGGAATAAATCTCCCTTAAATCAAAGACTAGAAGTTAATGAACACTTAGCAGGCTTCTATAGAATATATCGATAGATGTAAACCATAGTACTATAGTAACTCTCAGATAGTCAGATAAGTAGGTCATTTATTTCATGCATGCATAACGTCATATAATATATATATCAAGTATATCCATTTATAAATTATTTACATTCATAAGTTTTAACATCAGAGTTAGAGTTTATTCATTTAATCTCAAATTTATATGCTAGTAACTATAAATAATGCATAATGAGGATATATAAAAAACTGTTTGTAGTAGATTGATGCTCTGAATAAAATCTAATATATAGACTTAATATATATATATATAATATATACCACTCTACTCATATATTTATTTCCGATGGGAAATATTCTACTAAAATAATGATGTATAGATGATTATATATTCGTTTTACATAAGTGTACTTTGTAATTATAAGTATGTTAAATTCAATGAATTTCATACATCTTTGTTTTAGATAAACCTAGATGAAGTTAAAATTATTTTCTTTTTTCTATAAGAGTAACTAACAGAATAACCATAAATATTAATATAGTCTAATATTAAATTAGTAGTAATATATATCAATATTTATTATGTATATCAAAATATTATATATTATTCTAAATTATTTCATCTCCTTAAAATTCAAAAGACTAAATAGTAGGTTCAGTCAATTAACAAACTTAGGAGAATACAACATGAACAGTAGACTCAAGAGTCTAAGATGATAAAGGTGTCTATATATTTCACCTGCTTTAACAAAAATCCCCCATTATATTCATTATATTCCCTATTCGACAGAAGTTTCTAACTAAAAATTATGCTAAGTAACTAAAAGCAACTGGGAATATTAAATACTGTTGTATAAGATGAGCTTAAAAAAGACGTTTATAACTTTGGCTTTTCAAGAATATAGTTTAGGAAGATATGTATAATAAAATTAGTTAATTATAATAACCCTCCCGAATTGCTAATGATTGTGCTTGAAATCCCCGAGTTTACAAATTTGCTCAATTTATTGAGTTGATATAGAATACATATGGATGATAAAAGAATTATTATTTAATTTTCAAAAGAAAAATTCATAAAAAAAATTTACTTATCATAAATCTAACCTTCCACTATTTAAATATATCAATAAGATTATACGAAGGTCCATATATATAACACTTAGATATAAATAATGAAACGTAGCTCAGTAGTCAAGAAGTAAGTGATTCATTTTTCACTATACAGCTGCTTAAGCAGATACCATATATTATATCACGATTCAGTAATATATATATAATGGCGCTCAACTGGCAAAAAAGGAAATTAATCAATATGGACATTTACAGCTTCTATTTATTAATTTAAAATATGAAATTTTATTGGTATAAATTATATTCTTAGGGAATTAAAAAAAGTTTCGTCAAAATATAGAATAGTATACGAAATAACTTAGCTACATATTATAACGTTGCAAAAGGAGCATAGAAAAGAACAATGATAACATTATCCATAATAAAATCAATAAGAACTATATTATCTATAATGTTAACCTTATATATAAAAAACCATTGTATCTATTATATATCAATAAGTATAATTTGACCTTTTGTCATTATTAAGTCTAAATTGACATCTATATTATTCTTTAATTTTTTATTTGGAACCAAATGTATGATTTAATTTTTTTAAAGATTATTTTTATGTATTATTATAATTAAATATATAATTATTATATAATAATATATAATATAATATTAATTAATATATATATATATTTAATATATATATATATATAATAATTAATTTATTATAATATAATATATATATATATTATAATATAGATATACTATATATTATATATATATTAATATTATATATATATTAATATATATATATAATATATAAATATAGTTATATTAATATATAATATAATAATATATATATATATATATATTAATATCTTAATTTATTAAATATTATTATATACTTATATATTAATTATATATTATATAATATATATAATATATATAATAATTAATAATATATTATATTATAATATATATAATATATAATAATACTTATACTTATGTTAAAATAGTAAGTCTCGAATTAGTAAATCTACCTCTTTTGAACGTAGTTTATTTTTAAGATTATAAATATATACAATATCTATATATAAAATGTATATATTCATTTATAGTATTTATATATTAGGTATCTAACTAGTGTATGTAGTTAGATATACTATATATAGTATGATTACACGCTAAATATAGACTATATATAGGGTATATCAGACGAAATGTGGGCTTATGTTGAATCACCTTTATATCTGATCTATGGTTATGATGCCCTACTCCTCTTTGTCCTTTGGGTATGAAGTTAGTATCTTCAATTGCGTGAACTTTTAATGCTCGGGTAATTGAGAAAGCTATATGCGCAATATATTAGTCTAAACAAGAGTAATAAACCTGTGCTTGAAACCCCAATCCTTTTAATAGCAGCATTTCAAGTTAGGAAATTTTTAACCAACCGAGAATTAAATTAATATATTAATAAAATTCTTAGGTAATATCTATATATAATAATATTTTATTTATAGTATTATTATTATTATTATCTAAATTTTGTAATTAATTAACATATTTAAATTTATTATATATTCTTGTGTATTCATCTATTCAATTATTATTCTCATTTGGAATGTGATTTTATTATTATCTATTGTCTAAATTCATCTATTGATTTTATTTTTTGAAATTATTTCTAACTTTTAAATTTATCATTCATTATGTATAATAGTCTCAATTGATTTTTTTTTGATAAAATCAATTATTTATTACACTTATTTTTAATTATTAATCATTATTGAGTCATTTATATTAATTTAGTTAATATTATTTACTTTTCTCCCCTACATCTTACCTCCTGAATTATTTAATTGGAAAACAACATTATTATCCTTTCATTTATTAATCATTATTATTATTATTATGGCCTTTTATTATGCTAATTATATTGTTTTTTATTATTTATCTTCCTTTTGTTATCACACAGATTTATCTATTACGATTATTCACGTTATGGCGTATATATATTTTATTTTCTATTTATTAATTAAGTGAATCAATTATTTATAGGTTTATGCTGTGAATATATGTGTTATTTCCATTCACTTTAATTATTAATATCTATTAATTTCATCTTAATTTTCGTTATCTTCCTATAGTGATTTAGTTGAATTGAACTCTCATTTATTATTATTATTATCTATTTTAATTATTATTATCAAAATTATTATATTTATGTAGATGAACTTTTATTTGTATGATAATTTGCAATTATATAAACCACAAGAATAAATTTATATAGCTTTATTAAACCAGAAAAACTATAATTTTAATTTGAAACTTTTATCTAAAATAACATGAACTGATACGAAGGAAGAGCTTCATCCTTCCTCTAGTATTATTTAACCAAGAAAAACAATAGTGGTTTGATCTCTTAATTTTTTGTCACCCGTTAGTAGAAACCATCCTTGTAGTTAATTTGAACTTATAGCATCTGACGAAAATTAACCTTTCCAATACTGTTATTTAGATAGACCGAGCTAGTGAAGAAAGTTTATGTAATGATATAATCATTTCGAGTGCAACATATAATCAATATTTATCCTATACATATATAATAAGTATAAAACACGAGAGAAATATAATAATATAGAATCAGATTATATTTCTAAGGCTAAACTAAGTACTATATGACAAAATCAATTTTCTAAATTTTTATGAAACATTTACAACAACACTAATTATTATTGCAAAAAAATGTATGTCTATAATTTTTTTATTACTCTTTATATATCATAATCTACATAAAATAAAACTATTTGTCCTAGAAACCTGATACTTCCGTCTTATTTTACAACAATAAAGTATAAATGTTTTATGTTGAGCCCTTCTCGACAGGAGACGTGGAACGATCCTCAATTCGAATTCTATCACAAAATATCTCTACAGCATCTGGGCTAAGTACCAGCACTTCCTATGATAGTGAGATTCACACATCAGTAAGATGTTAGCCTATAAAAGACAAGGGGCACTTTTTTTAAATATGGGCATTTCGATAAGTATCATCTGAACAAATAAATAATAATCGTATTGGATTTAAAATAAAATGGGGATATATTAGTATAGTTCAACTTTTGATTATATTATTAACTTTAAGTTACACTTGTGAGAGACTGTTTCTTAATTTTTTACACACGAGAAATTTTTTTTGTTATAATCATTAATTTTAATGAGAGAGATCCAGCCAGAAGACCTGCGAGATTGTGAGAAAGAGGGTACGGGCGCGAAGTCCCCTTCGTCGTCAACTCGGGACTACAAGAGAGAGATCCGCAGCCGACTAGACTTACTAGTACAATATCTATGGCGGTGTCACTAAAGTACTCTAAAATTAATTGGGGAAAGCCTTCTTCCTAATTAAAGCTACCAAGATATATCTCCCTAATGGTTTCCTTTAGTTCTTAAGAAAAACCCGTTATATATATACTTATATACAATTCAGATACTTATTTTGTGTATTTGCCACATACCCTTGTGTTACGTTAATTATGATGAGTAATATATATATATATATATATAATAATAGTATATAACAATCTTTGAGATAAAAAAATAAAATAAAAATAAAAAAAGTATTAAATCAAAAAAAATAAAATAGTAAGCATATATAATAGGACCTAACTAATAATATTATAAGTAATATATTTATAATAACACCATTACTTACTACTAAGGATTAAGGTATAATAAGGTAAGATATAAAATGTGATTTTCGAAGTCAATAAACTACTTTATAGACCTAATTTAATTAGACTGATGATCATAATCCTATAAGTTGCTATAATATATTATATATATATATTCATTAGAGTCTTAAGGATTGCATATTTATATATATATACTATAATAAACAATAAATATAAATATCATATATAATATATTCATTGAACATAGAACTCATCTACTGAAAGAACGATCAAAGAGATTATTTTTGCTTTTATGAGAGAGAGAAAGTATGTATATATATATATTATATAACGTCTTGGCTTTTTAGGCAATTGTGATGAGGTAAGTAGATCATTTTGATCTATTTGATGTGTTACTCATTATCTGAACTCTAGAAAGTTATGAAGTTTGATAAAGTTGGAGGTGACCGTGAACAGGTGATAAGTTTAATTATTAACAAAAGAGAAAAAGAGCAGACGCAGTAGCTGAGATGCGCACATAATGATTAGGCATCCAAAAGAAAATGTAGGCGAGTTTAGAGTCTCTCCTCCCTCAGAACCATCCAATTTTTTTATTTCATACGCCTATTCTTAGTACTTTGGCATATTGAGTGACAATTTTTTACCAGTGTATGGTTACAATAGTTGTTATTATTGTGTGTCGGCGTGTAAAAGCTCTCTCCCAAGGGCGTGCATTGATATCTGACACAGTGAAGAATCGAGCTTGATGTTCTGGCTCTTAGCGAAAGCTTTTGGACTGATCTGTTGAGTGCTTAATGGTTTTAGTATTTTATTTCAATTTTATTTTAATTTTTGTTTTTAAATTTTAGAAAGATTTTGAGGAATTTTCCACTAAGCCTCCTCTCGAACACGTCATGAGGAAGAAGAGTCAAAGCAAGATATGAAAATGGAGGATAATTTTCCAGACACAAAAGGAAGTAGTGCCCGATAATGAAGTTGTGACCTCCATGGATAGTAAGAGACTTTATTTAAGTTAGATTCCGATGAAAATCACGCCATACACCATAGGTAAGCGTATAGGAGACTGATGAGGGACGCTTCATATGTAATAGTACATTTTGACCAAGCCAAATTTTGCATGAGGAATTTATTAAGAAAGTTGTTTATTAAGCAGTAACACTGCAATGTTTGTTCTGTCTTCTATTAAAAGCCGTTGTGATGCTTGCAAAGCTTGTAGGAGTTGGCTTACTTCAGAATCGGTTATAGTATCGTCACTATTTTTCCCTTTTCTTTTGATACAGTAGCCTGGTTATTGTAACTCAATATATGCTACTTTATTGTATAGCTATATACTATGTAAGATAGTGGTGTCGAGTTTTGCATGATCATCGGTTGGTGATTGATGGGCTATTTATTTACTCTAGTTGACTTGTGACAGTCTCCATGCCCATGTACTCTTAACTTTTCTCTATGCTTTCAAATATTTTCGAAAAGAAGCCTAATAATGAAGATAAGTTGTTTATAATCTATAGTGACCTTCTGATCACAAAATAAATAATGCATTTATATATATGAAAACAAGGAAAAGGTTTTTGGGTATGAAATAATTAAACATAGGAATAGAGAGATAGTAAGTAGTACACACTGGCCTAATCGAGACTACCAGTCATACTAATATTTTATACAGAGCACATCCTCATGCAATATGTATAACCTACCCACACCCTAAGGCCTTGTCCAATATCCTAAAACAGATGAAACCATATATACATCCAAGCACTACCAAAGCACTTAACTGAAGTGCACTGCTAACACACTATGCAAGCTTTAGTAATTATTGTCATACAGGATTTACAAATACAGGTTGTACTATAAAACTACCTAACCACACTGCGTATCTTCTTTAGTCAAATAATATTTTATGAGAAAAATTATACATATACCTATCCAATCTTTTTAATTAAATGTTGCAAGTGAGCCACACTCAACAACCTCGCTGCTGTGTAACCATTCCAAAAATTAACGGGTGGGTAGGTCTGTTTGCGTGGTTGTGCACCTTATTAATGAATAATGATGTTTCCTTCTCACATCAAGATTACATGTCTTCTTAATTTTCTTATTGTGCTCCCTGGTCTCCCATTCGTGGTCTACTAAAAGGAATTTATTGGTCTCAGTATTATAAATAGATGTAAACATTTTATAGGCTTGTATCATGTTCCCTCTAAGAAATCTACTGTTCTTTCCTATAGAACACATTCCTAACTCCTTCAGCCTCTTCTCATAGCTCTTACCCTCAAACCCAGAAATCATCCTTGTTGCTCTATGTTGCACACTCTTCAGCATATCTATGTCTTTTCTTAAATAAGGGGCCCAAACTTGTGCACAATACTCTAATACTGACCTAACATAGCTATTATACAGCTTACTTATAACTTCCTTACTCTTGTAAATGACATTGCAATTTATTATTTCTAGTATCTTATTAGCTTTATTCCTTGCTTTTAAACACTGATTAGCTACTTTCTGGATTTACAGTTTATTATCAAACCTAAATCTTTTTCTGGGTCCACAGACTCAAGGCAATCCCCATTCATATTGTAGTTAAATCTTTTATTTGAGCACCTTAGGTGAATAACCTTACACTTTTTACTATTAAAATTCATTTGAGGCTAATCTGCCGACCCAAGAGCTGTCTGAAATAACTAAATTGTAACCTAAGCCACAAAGGAAACGCAAATTCATTCAAACAATTGAAGGGTCACAGTTGCCAATAGAAATTGAAGATCCTGAGATTCTCGAAGTGATATCAGAACTAGAGCTGTACCGAATATTCGGCAACTATTCGGTATTTGGCAATATTTCCAAATATTTGGTATTCGGATTTTTTGCTGAATAGTTAATAGGTAAATTGTGACATTTCATCACCACCACATAACTCATCAGGCTAATAAGGCTATAGCTATGCCACTATGGCTTTTTTCTTTTTTAATTGTTTTTTATTTTATTTTAATTAATACATAATGCATAATTTTAATTATTTAATAGTTATAAATAAACAATTAAATTTACAAAATTAAAAATATTCAAAATTGAAAACCTTATAATTTACTAAGTTACCATACTATTTATTGTTAATACATATGGTAGTTGAATAAAAATAAAGTGGAAACTCATTGAAAAAGCTTATAGTTTACTAGTTTAGCACTCATACTGATAAAGAGGCAGGCTATAATGAAGAAACATTAGTCTTTCTCCAGTTTCAGGACTTAAACAACTTTTTGCTTCATATATATGCAACAAATTGGGTTCATTAATAATTTCTTGTTTATAAAATAATTTTATATATTTGATGGGAATACTTCGTAAGAATTTTGTTTTTGTTTCTGAGAGCGGACCTCACCAACAAAGGGCATATGCCGTCCCTCCAGGCAGACAAAAAACTGCCCTTCAGGCTACCACGAGCTCAAGGCAAGTGAACCCACCTGCACGAGAGCCAGTGATACTCTCCTCGTAAGAATTACGAATTTATGGCGAGAAACGCCGTAATTGTAAAGTTGGTAACGGTTGGCAAATTGCCCATCAAAAAATTACCCATGTAAAAAAAAGAGCGGGAATATAGTAGTGTAAAACAAATATTTGCTTGTTCACGCCGCATATTATAAACTCTCTGTAAATAATTTAAATAATTATAGAAAAATCACTAAATAAAATCTGATACGAAAAATGAAAATATCTTTCAATTAATGCCCGTGAAATAATAAGAAGAAATAATTAAATAAGTAGTGAAAGAAAATCTATACTTTTTTTCGTTGGTAAGGCTTAGACCCTAGACTAAGTCCTTCCATATATTTCCTAAAGTACTGTATAGTCTCTCACTTTCTACACTTGAATGGAGCAGAACAAGGCACTTCAGACTACTGTTTGTAATATCCTGAAAATTTTTTTTATTTGGTTCCGACCATTCTAATGATTTTTTGCCTATTCAAAATAAGTAAGACAAGTAAGTAGCTATTTCCTTGCAAATCTTTTTCTTTCTTTTTGTATGAGGGATATTCTGCATGAACTTGAGCTCGAGGCTCATCAGTGATAGTCATCTCGTTAGATTTGCTATTCTGTCAAATTGAGCAATATGTCTAAGCTAACATAACTAAAAAGCAACATAAGGTTTAACCTGAACCTTGGTTTGAATCAGCATTCAGATGGAATCAGGAGTTTTTCATATGTTAATTAATTAAACCAAGTCACTTTCGGACCTTATTTATCTTACACACATTCACATAGTCATACATAATTGATTCCATTCAGAACTTTACCACCAACACATAACACTACACCTGCCATAGAGCATTCCTATTAATCCTATTTTACGCTGTTGCAAATCCATAAATCTTAAGTACAATTTATTCTTCTGCCTCCCTACATTATCCCCATATCCATTTGTTTTAATGTTAACAGATTTGATGCACACTCCTCTACACTTCTTAAGCGCACATCTTGTTCTTTCCAAAATCAGTTCTTCTAAGTCTTCGACGCACTCTTTCTACCAAATACCAGCATATATCTTCCCTACATGTACACTCAATAAAACTAATTACCCTATAAATATGTACAGTTACCGTTATCCCTTACCCTTATATAAGGGCATTATTACTGCTCTCCTCCATCCCTCGGAACTATATAACCTCCATAAACGCTATGTTATACAACTTCCAAATCCAAGATCAATCTCTATTTCGCCTATATATACATAATATATATATATAATATATATTAGATATATAATATTATATATATATAATATTATATATATATATATATATATTAATATCTATAATTATATATATATAGTGGCGGCTCGTGTAAACTTGGCATGGAGGGGCTGGCAAGTTATATATATGTATATATATATTATATATATATTATAATATACTAAGTATAATTATATATATATATATAATATATATATATATTATATATTATATATATATATATAGGTATATATAGAGGGATGAGAGGAGGAGAGGATGAGAGGTTGCAAGATGTAATAAAAGAGGTTGCAGAGGAAACGCTTGGTAAAAGGTGGGTAGGAGGAACTAGAAAAAGGCACACACCATGGTGGAACGAAGAAGTGAAAGATGCAATCAGAAAGAAAACGGAGAAAATGAGAAAATGGTTGAAGAGAAGAACGGAAGAAGCGAGAGAGGAGTATGTACAAGCAAGAAAGAAGCAGAAAGAATCAAGAGGAGGGCGAAGAAGGAGGAAACGGAGAAGATAGCGGCAGAATTAACGAGAGATGTATATGAGGGAAGAAAAGCTTTTAAGATGGCGAATCAGATATATGAAAACCGGAAGAAATAAATCAGAAACATGAAAGGATAGAATGGAGGATGATACTGGTAAAACCGAAGAAAGGAATGAATAAGGTGATCGGAACACTATGAGAACTTGTTAAACGTCAGAAACGAAAGAACAAGAAGCAAGCCGGTGGGTGATCAGTGGGGAAGCGGAAGGAGGGGAGAGAGGGGGGGATGAGGAGATCACAAATGGAGAATATGAGAATGCAATAAAGAAAGATGAAAGGGGCAAAGTGCCAGGGAGAAAGATGAGTGGCAAGTAGAGTTGGTTGATGGAGGGAGGAGAGGAATTGAAGGAGAGAGTTTTTAACCTGTTAAACATTTGTTGGAGAGAGGGAAAAGTGCCGGATAGATGGGGGAAAGCTATAATAATACCAATATACAAAGGTAAAGGAGATCCAAGCAACTGTGACAACTACAGAGGAATTGCATTGATAGACCACCTGGCAAAAATCTACGAAAGAATATTGGAAAGAAAGTTGAAAGTGATTGTGGAGCCGAGACTGGGAGAGGAACAACATGGGTATAGAAGAGGAAGAGGAACGACAGATCTTCTGTTTACACTAAGGATGGTTATGGAGAAGATGTTAGAATATGGCAAGAGTTTTTATGTTGCGTTTATTGATCTGCAAAAGGCTTTTGATTCTGTACATAGGGAAAAGAAACTATGGAGAGTGCATGGAAGAAAATTATGGAGTGAGTGTAGACTGAAGAAAGCAATAATGAGTATGTACGAAAAATTAAGGTAACATCAGAACCGGAAGTGTGAAAACGATATATTGGGTTTTTGAATGTAAGAACAGGATTAAACAAGGGGTGTATTATCGCCTATAATTGTCATATTATAATTTAGACTGGTAATCAATAAAGTGAAAGGGAGATGATTAGGAAGTTTTTGATGGCAGTTATATGGCCTTTATGCGGACGACCTAGATGTTGGAGTGGGAGGGGAGAAAGATACGGAGGTGGTGAGGTTGTTTGCGGAGGAAGTTGGATGAGGCAGGGATGAAGATGAATGTACAGAAGACGGAATATTAAATGGTAACGGGAGGAACGAGAAGAGCATGAGGATGTGGTGGGGGAAGAGGAGGTAGAAGGGCGGTGGATTCCAGCGTCTATTTAGGTGGATGTTTTAACAGGGAGGGAGATGTGGAGGAGAGATCACTAGAAGAATAGAAAAATATGGACAAGCAATGAAAGCACTGTACCCATTGATGAAGGACGGAAATGTTGGAATGGAGGTTAAAAAGGTAATCTTTGAAAGTATATTGACTCCGACGCTACTGTATGGAGCTGAAACGTGGGACCACTATCGAGAGGAGAGAGTAGAATACAAAGCGGCTAGAAATGAGGCTCTGAGAGCAATGATGAGAAGCAGAAGAGACAGAAATAAGGACGAAGTAACGGGCAGGAGAAGACTGTAGGAGTGAAGAAGATTGATAGCTGAGATGGGATGGTGGGAAGACTGAGATGTGGGACCAGTCGGAAAGGATGCAGCCTGAGTAGATGGCCGAAGAAGAAGATGGGAATGGACACCGGGAGGGAAGAGACGAGGGTTAGACCGAAGAAAGATTGGACTGAATCGGGTGGGATGGATGTTCTTTAAAGCAGGATGCCAGCTGCAACAATGAGAGGTTGAGAAGAAGAGGGGGTGGGTGCCAGGAAAGAGAATGTCTGAGGAAAAGAGCCCTCGCGCAATGCTGTGACAGGGAGTGAGAAATCCTTCCTGGAAGAGGAAGTAAGATATATATATATTTAGTATATATATATATATATAGTATATATATGAATTGATATATATTGATATATGATTATAGGTAGTAGTATAGATATGAGTATGATAGTGAGTTGGAGGATGGTGGAGTGATGGAGGGTGGGAGGTATGAGGGGGAGGTGGGAGTGAGGGGGGTGGAGGGTAGTAAGTGAGGGGGGGTGATGGTGATGGTGGAGGGGTGGAGGGGGTAGGGGTGGGGGGGTGAGTGGGTAGTAGGTGGGTGAGGGGGGAGGGGGTGGAGGGTGGGGGAGGGGGTAGGTGGGAGGGGGAGGGGGTGGAGGTGGCAGGGGGAGGGTGGGTTGGCGGACTGCGGGTTAGGGTTGGGTTGTGAGTTCTGGGGGGCGTGGGGTGAGAGGTTGCCTATTGGTAGGGAGGGAGAATGATGGAGTGTAAGGGTGGTATGGCTGCTTTTCTGGACTGGTTTAGTATTATAGGTTTAGGATTTTATTCAGTAAAGTACAAACTTTTTGGATTTTTTTTGAAATGGATGCGGGATTTCAGCATTCTAGAGCACATTCTGGTGTCGTTGGGCAAGGTAAAGGAAGGAGCTTTATAACTCTCTGGCTCTTGGTAGTGGTTATGAATGGGTTAGGGGATGAGGAAGATCGAGAGGTTGATCTGTTTCGTGCAAGAATATGCAAGTATCGTTATATTGGATTGGATGCCTCGGGGAAAGGGGCTGTACTAGTTAGCGCGGGTATTTTTTATATTTATGTTTGTAAATGTGTTCATGAAAAATTATGAGGTTGGGAGCTCTGTGGTTTTGGTGTTTTTATTGGTAGAGTATTCGGTATTGGTTGCTAGTTCATTGCGATGACACATGGTCTTGTAGAAGGTCAGGAGAATGGGCGCTAGGAATAGAAAATAATGAGTTTTGATTTGTGATTGTGCAAGATGTTAGAGCAGGACAAGACTAGGCTAAAAGCTGATTGGGTCATTTTCCTCATGCTAGGTGGTAGTTTTTGGTGACTCGTCT